>MEHQ01001785.1:16718-52744 GCA_008828725.1 Saccharina japonica | reverse complement strand
GGAGAAAGACCCACCTGTCTAAGCCTTTCGAGCTCCTCGGCCTCCTGCTCGACCACCTTCTCCAGGTTCTTGAACGCCTCCGATTCCTTGAACTCCGCACTGAAATTCGTGTCCATCATCTTAAGGACAGCCGTCATGGCTTCGTTGAAAATGTTATAGCTGGGTATTAGGAATCACGTATACAAACAGAAAAGGGGGGGCGTACTCATTAGCCGCGTGTCATGCAGGGCCGTAGTGGTATATATGACCATAGACTCTCGCATCCCCTACAACAGTGCCAGGACGGAGTACGTTGGGTTTTCGCCAACCAGGGGAGGGGTACTTAAAGAACATCGTATGGCCACAGAGGGGGGGGGGGCGTACTCATTTGTTGCTTGCCTGAGTCGTATGACCATTGACCACGCACCCCTTTCGAGACGGAGGTGTACTCATTGATACGCTTGACCGTAGTCGTATGACCATATACAGGAGGGGGGGGTAACTCATGTCGTGCATGGCGGTAGTCGTATTACCATGGGGGGTAAAGTAAACTTGTTACATTTGGGGTGTCGTACGTAGCCGGTGAAAATATTTTGTAGAGAAACAGGAAGGCGTGGGGGGGGGGGGTACTCATGTCATGCACGGCCGTAGTCGTATGGCAATAAGGGGGAGGGCCTTTGTTGCTTGCCTTGGTCATTAAATAATTGACCCCGCACCCATTTCGAGGCGGAACACCGTTCCTACTCGTCACAGAAGGTGCCTCTGACCTTTGGGCGCTCATTACTTTTGTTTCCGTCATCACATACAATAGCTTTCAAGCTTATGGTGATTTCTGCAAGGAGGATCTTCTGTCCGATCGTTCCGTTCAGCTTCTTACTCCGTTCAACTTCTTAATCCGGTCAACCCCCCGTTCTTGTTCTTCTCAGTACTGGTGTTTCTCTTTTTCTTGTTCTTGTTGTTACCTGGCGATTTAGTGGCGAGGATTGTCTGTCGGATCGTTCCGTTCAACTTCTTGGCTCTCATATATATCACACTTTCTTTTTTTCTCGACTGTTTTGTTGTTGTTACCTGGTGATTTCTGTGACGAGGATCTTTTGTCGGATGACTCCGTTCAAGTTTACCTCCTGCTCCGAGCCGATCCTGATGAACCTGTACAACAACAACAACAAAACGTGAAAAAACAAACGAGAGAATATGGAAGAGCGCGTCTCTAAGTGTTTGTTTTGTTTTCCTTGGTTTTCTTTTTGGAAGTGATACATAGTGCTGGTATACTGGTATTAATTAATTGTCAATGTTCAAGCCCATACTGCCCAGCGTCGGATGGCAATCTATAACGATAACGGCAAACGATACGATAATGATAACGATAGCGATAATAAGAAACGATAACGGCAATCGATACAATAACGATACCGATAACGACAAGGATAGCGGCATCGACAACGATAACAACAAACGATAACGATAACAATAACGGCAATCGATAACGACAACGGTAAGCGATACAATGAAGATAACGATAACGATAACAACAGACGATAACGGTAACGGCAATCGATACAATAACGATACCGATATCGACAAGGATAGCGGCATCGACAATGATAACGATAACGACAAGGATAGCGGCATCAACAACGATAATAACAAACAATAACGCTAGCGGCAACCGATACGTTAACGATAACGACAAGGATAGCAGCATCAACGACGATAAGATCAACGGTGAGGATAGCGATATCGATAACAAGAACGATACCCACATCGATAGCAACAACGATAGATGACGCCATCTGCCGATAACGGCGGTTGGAAACGCCTGATAACGAAAACAAAACGAGTACGATATCGATAGCTAACGATAACAAAACGATTATGATATCGATAGCTAACGATAACAAACCGATGAAGATATCGATAGCAGTGCTGACGTCACTTGTTGATAAGGGTGGTCGTGCACGCCTCGAAATCATAACGATAACGATACCAATAACGATAGCAGAGTATGGACGCCACCTGTCGATAAGGGCAGCTGTGCACGCCTTACAACGACAACGATATCCATAAAGATGTCAAGAAAAAACGCAACGCTAATGATATCGATACGGAAACCAACAACGATAACGATAACGATATCGATGATGATAATGATAACCAAAACCGTAACGATAACGATATCGATAAGGAAACCGATAACGATAGCGATATCGATAATGATGATGATAACAATTCCCGTAACGATAACGACATCGATAAGGAAACCGATAACGATAACGATATCGATAATGACAACGATAGCAGGAATCGTAACGATAACGATATCGATAAGTAAACCGGTAGCAATCACGATATCGATAATGATAATGATAACAAGAACCGTAACGATAACGATATCAAAACATACACCGATAACGATAACGATACCGATATCAGTGTTGACCTCCACCTGTTGATAATGGCGGTTGTGCCGCCTGAAAACGATGACGATATCGATAACGATATCGACAGCGATATCGAAAACGATATCGACAACGACATCGATCTACAAAACGAAAATTCCTCGCATTGACGTCAACACGAACTATTTAACATCATGCATAACATCACCTGTCGATAATGGCGGTCGTGCACGCCTGCCTCTCGAAGAAATCGTTGATCTCCTCCCGGTCTAAGCACGCCTTGTAGAAGTCCGGCAACTCCCTCGCAATCTTGGAGTCCGCGAACTTCTCGAACTCCTTGCGGAGCTCGACGAGGGACAGCTGGTCCTTCAGCGATGATCTCATCTGACACAAGGGCAACAATGCAAGAGCGAGTATTATTTAATGAAGAGGGCGTGAGGGGGGAGAGTAGAGCCTGGCATCAATACTACCCCACCCCATATATCACCCCCCACAAGTGGTTAATTCTCGAAAGGGATGCGTGGTCAATGGTCAAATGACTAAGGCAAGCAACAAATGAGTACGCCCCCCTCCCCCCCCACCCCAAACCTCACCATCCACACGACTACGGCCGTGCACGACATGACCCACAAGCGGTTCTTAGTGGGATGCAGCTGACCCTCCACGCAACTCGCCGAACACCTCACGGCGCTTCTTCGCGCTTGGTGCTAGCTAGCAAGGTCTGCCTGGTCGGTGAAAACCCGACATGCTCCGTCCCGGCACTGTCGGGATGCGCGAGGGTCTATGGTCCTACGACTACGGCCATGCGTGGATATGAAGTACACCTCCCCCCCCCCACACGTTCTGAATATCGGCGCATGTGGTGGTAGATGGTAGAGGTGCACCATGCCTTCACTTAATGAGGGCGGTTACTTGATGATCCCTGTACACCTCTCACCCAAATACGGGTTTGTTCTAGAACAACAAACCCCATGGTTTGAGGATCAAATGAAAAAAAAAAAGGCATCGCACGAAGGGAATTCTGACGATTTTGGGTTTTAATGATACCCGTCGTTTAAAAGGCGTTTCGGCCAAAACGTGCTGTATACCTCTAGCGTAGCGCGCGTCAAATTAACGACTAAAAAAAAGCCATTGACAATCAGTCGATCAGCGAACCAACCACCAACCAATCAAAAATCAACCAAACCAATTATCAACCAATCAGAAACCAACGAATCAATTATCAACCAATCGAAAATCAACGAATCAATTATCAACCAATCAAAGATCAGCCAGTAAATCAACTAAATCAATAGAATACATCAACCTCATTGCGAAACATTTACCATAAAACAGCCGATTTTCCTAATTGAGAATTGCCTTTCCGATGAGAATGAAAATCGAGTTTAGTACTTTGTTATTGTTCAAGAGTTGTATTTCGCTCACGATCAAAATTTGGCCTAGACAACATGTTCCTCGATGGTAGGTATCGATCCACGAATTTTGTTTTGAGATCAACCTTGACAGGCTCGAAAAATCAAGGATTTAAGGGAATTTGCATTCATGAGCGAGGTACCTCGCCCATAAAAACAGTTCTTCTGGGATCTTCGATATCTTGAGACTGCCGATGCCGATTTCGCTTTTTTTTTGTCATCGACGGGTGTCACAACTGACAATAGTTACAGTGAAAAAAATGACTGTGAGGGGAGTACATCTCTCACAATTAAAAAAACAATATTTCCGATTGTCGTTCTCATCGGAAAGGCAATTCTCAATTAGGAAAATCGGCTGTTATAACATGAACTCAATGATGGGGTGCTGGATTCCATACCATACATACGAGTACATACGTGGATGGAATATGGTTGCAACAAGCGCTGCAACATTGTCAGAAGGAAAAATGGAAAAATACGAACATCAACCAACAAAAAAACAAATGCATCAACTAAAACAACCGACAAACCAGCTAAGCCCATGCAGTGATGTGCCCCTTTTAAGACCAACCGGTTTAAGGCTAATAGTGAAGATAAGACCAGGTACATCGGCTTGTCACAAAGAAAACCGTTACTGGGAATTACCACTGTACTTAGGTGTAGTATGAAAATTACTACTACTGTAGTAAACGCTAAGACAAAAACGGGGATAAGACCACGCAAAATTAACTTTTCACGGGGGTGATCTTAAAATTGGCACACCACAACTGCTGTGCCAGATAGAAGAATAGGGGAAATGTATCAACCAGGCAACCAATGAATAACATCAAAATTAATCTACTACCCAACCAAACAAGTCAAGTCAACACTGCTGCTGTGCCTGGCCTATACCTCCATGGGGGTGGGGAGGGTCGAGAACCCCTTGGTGTAGCTGTGGAGGTAATCCTCGTTTCCCGTGATGTAGTTGAAGATAGGCATGGCGATCGGTGGCCAAAACAGGATGAGCGACGACTGTGGTGGTGTCCGGTGCCCACCAGACAGCGCATACAACGTCATATACAGCGCATACAAAGGCAGAAAGAGGGGAAAAGAGGGGGGGAAACGGAGGGCGGGGGGAGAGGAGACGGCAAGAGAAGGGAGATGGGAGAGGAAGAGGAGGAGGAGGGAAAGGAGGAGGAGGAGGAGGAGGAGCAAGAGGGGGAAGAGGAGCAGGAGGAAGAGAAGCAGAAAAAGGAGGAAAAGGAGGAAAAGGCGGAGGAGGAGGAGAGAGGGAGGGAGGAAGAGGAGGAGGAGGGAAGGAGGAGGGAGGAGAGAAGGAGGAGCAAGAGGGTTGGAAGAGAAGCGAAAAGGAGGAGAAAAGGAGAAAGGGAGGAGCGAGGGGGGAGGAAAAGGAGAAGAGGAGGAGGGGAGAAGAGAGAGGAACAAGACGTGGAGGAAGACGACAAGGGGGGAGGGGGGGGAAGGGGGTCGGCACCATTAACGACAGGAGGGGCAGAAACGGGGGGGAGGGGTGTAAAATCAGCGACCAGTTCGGTTTTCCACGCCACGTACACAGCGGAAGCATGTGCTCAAGTAGGGGGGGGGGGTATTCATTAGCCGCATGTCATGCATGACCGTAGTCGTATGACCATAGGCCCTCGCATCCCTACCATGCCGGGACGGAGCATGCCGGGTTTTCACCAACCAGGCAGACATTGCTTGCACCGCCAAGTAGGGGTACTAATTTGTTGCTTGCCTTAGACATTTGACTAATTTGTTGCTTGCCTTAGACATTTGACCATTGATCAAGCACCCCTTTCGAGATTGAGCACCGTTCCTACTCCTAATCGAGATATACCTCCCACAAGTGAGCGCTACTTACGTTTTGTTTCCCATGTACAACCTAAAGACGTTGTTTAGTCCACCTTATCCCCTTCCTGTTTTGACTCGTGTGTTTGAGGACGGGGGGGGGGCGAGTCTCAGCGAGCCGCGAAAAGGGAAGCGTGCAGTTTTGGGTTTCTCGATTCACCCACCAGCAGTTGGACAGACATTTTCAGTAAAGCGACGTGCTACGGAATATAACACCGCGATATACCGACAAAGCAGGACCCCTCGAATACTGTCTATGGAGTGGTATTACTTTTTGCTTTTTCATTTTGCTTTTCCTTGCCATCCTTAACAACGTGTACTATAAGTAGCATGAGCTTCAACTTTGATCACTCAGTAAACACTCCACTCCGAAACGAGAAAACAGCCCTTTCTTATTTATTTATCGGCCCAAAGACTTGTCGTATCACAGTAACAGAGCGAGAAGAAGCCCCATACTCTCAAGTATACAAAGAAAGAAAAACAAACAAAAAAAACTGTCAGTGGGACGAAAATTCCCTCACAACTCACATCTTGCAAGCTTGGTGTGAACATTCGATCGCGCGTTTAACGGGATATATACAACGCACTGTCATTACATACAGGAACCATAGATATCGGGAGACAGGACTTTCAACCCTTGACAGACAGCAGATTTGCCTTGACATGCCGTGACTGACTCAAAACTACTAGGTTTTAGTGTGGAACACTTCGGCCCTACGAGGTACAGCCTTGACAGCGCATGTTTTGCCTTGTTTGACATGTCTCCTGGCATCTTTGACAGGAACCGTTTGTGTATCAATATCCAATCCAAACGGTCCGTGCGTTTCGGAACAGAGTACCCAACGCTGGTTACCCAAACTCACCACCACATTGTCGTACATAATCCAGGTCCTCCTGATGTCGTCCCTCGTCTCAAGCCATCCCTCCAGCAGGGGGAACACCACGGTGCCCGTCATCAGCAAAAAAACAAGCTGGAAAACCTGGAGGTGAACCGGAACATGAAACGGCACACACGAGAACCGAGACGAAACGGCAACAGCAGCAACAGCAGTAGTGTTGGGGTGAGCAACACATTTTGTTTGGGTTGGAACGTTTTCTGAACGATCGGGCTCCTGAACCCCTGAAGAACCGGTCCCACGAATTTGTGGACAAACTACTTGGAATTAGTGTGGGACATTTTTTTCAGTTCTGAATGGGTTAAGAACCGGTCCCACGAATTTGGGGACAAACTACTTGGAATTAGTGAGGCATAAGCTTTGCAGTTGTGAAAGAGTTAACCAGAAAACCTGGAGGTGAACCGGAACATGAAACGGCACACACGAGAACCGAGACGAAACGGCAACAGCAGCAACAGCAGTAGTGTTGGGGTGAAACGTTTTCTGAACGATCGGGCTCCTTAACTCCTTAAGAACCGGTCCCACATGTTTGGGGACAAACTACTTGGAATTAGAGTGGGACATTTTTTTCAGTTCTGAATGGGTTAAGAACCGGTCGCACGATTTCGGGAACAAACTACTTGGAATTAGTGAGGCATAAGCTTTGCAGTTCTGAAAGAGTTTAACCCAAAATTGTCCGATTTTGATCACTGTGTTGCAAGATGTGCTTGATTACATTATGAAGTCATGGGATTGGCCACCGGGTAAGTAGCATTTTCATTTTCGTCCCAAAACAGTTTTTGAGTGGCTTACTAGACTACTTCGTATTTGTATAGAGCCCCTCAAGTGGCATAGTGCACCTCTATGGTAGCATTCGTCGTATTTGCTATCTCTGTCCGGGGGCGAAAAGCGCCGTCTCCCGACATCGTTTGCTCAGCAACACTACGCGATCTACAGTTCATGATCTGATCTATAGATAGTGATCTGATCTATAGATAGTGATCTGATCTATAGATCGTGATATGATCTATAAAGCGTGATATGGGGGTGAATTACTACTGTGTATCGTGGTTAAGATCGTGATTTGTGGATGAATTGGATCGGGATATGTGGATTAGATACAGATCGTGATGTAGATCGTGATATGTTGGATGATCTACATCGTGATCTGTCGGTATACGGATCAACTATATCCTGATCTATGGATGTGTGAATGAACTAGATCGTGATCTGTCGGATGTAAGGATGAACTAGACCTTGATCTGTCGGATATACGGATGAAGTAGATCCTGATATGTAGGGTGTGTGGATGAATTATATATCATGATCCGTCGGATATATGGACGAACTACGTAGATATTAATCTGTCGTCTAGGTGTGGATGGACTAAGATCGTGATGCCCTCTAAGTATATAAATATCTAGATCTGTCGGATATCTGGATGAACTAGATCGTGATGATCTGTGAGTAGATCTTGATCTAGATCTGTCCGCTGCAGTGTCTAATTATCTCACCTGCATCCTGTAGAAGTTCATCTGTTTCCTGACCATCCGCATCTGGTAAACGAGCACAAACGCTCCGAATATGGGGACGCACCCGTAGATGTACAGCGCTGTGTCGATGGGGACGTTGATGTCGCACCAATTTCCTCTCTCGTTGTACTCTGCAAGGCTCGGGTTTATTGAGTACGCTACCACCGGGAGGCTGCCGGGTCACAGAAAACAAACGCCATCCAGTGTGAAGAGAGAGAGCGAGGGAGACAGAGAGAGAGAGCGAGAGAGGGAGAGGCCGTTAGTACAAGCCATGCCTTCATCCGGCACACGCCCCCCCCTCTTGAAAGATAACCACACCGCGCTTTACTTGTCTCTTTTTCACGGGTGTGAATCGGAGCGAAACGCTGGTTGAAATTGCAAAGCGAGGAAAATCATCTCCGGCTGGTTGTGTGTGGGGGGGGTGTACTTCATTTTCATGCGTGGCCGTAGTCGTATGACCATAGACCCTCGCATCCCTACAATGCCGGGACGGAGCATGCCGGGTTTTCACCGACCAGGCAGACATTGCTAGCACCAAGCGCGAAGTAGCGTGAGGTGTTGGGCGAGTCGCATGAAGGGTGAGGTACTCATTTGTTGCTTGCCTCAGTATTTTTACCATTGACCACACGTCCCTTTCGATGCCGGCGCGCCGTTGCTTCTCCGAAGTAGAGACACCCCCTCAACAGTTGTGCGCTCATTACGGTGTTTTACATACAATACATAGAAACGTTTTGCCAATCCTCTGCGATTCTACCAATGTAATACTGCTGGGTGCTCATGGTGCTCGTAGATGGCAGATAAACCCAGTAAGCTTATGGTTGGTTTCGGTCGCTCTAATATATTTAACCAGCAGAGAAAGGGGTTAAAAGAGCGACTTTCTGAACGAGAATTTTCGTAAGAAAACCATTTTTTTGCATACCGAATAAGAAAAACAACATTTTGGCATTATCTTCAAAACCCAAAGGGCTCGAAAAAGCCCTTTTTTCCGACTCGAATTTCGAGAGTTTTTCGTCCCCAAAACGAAATTCCGGTGGCAAAAGTCTATTTTTTTACTCGACCCGTGCTACGATGATAGAGGTATACCTTTTTTTGGCAGAAACGTTTTCGGAATGACGGGGGGGCTCCTTACCTTAACCCAAAATCGTCGAAATTTAATTCTTGTGTTGCAGAAAGTTTCATTTTATGCTGAAGACCATGGGGTACTGTTCCTCGGGTGTATTACTCGTAGACTTTTATTTTCCCCTCCAAAATCAGTGTTTAGACTACTGCAGGTATAGAGGTCCTATACTATAAATCAAGTCACCACCCTCAGAAGGCTAACGGCTAACACATGGTGATGCACCTCTACCGTAGCATACGTCACTCACAGCCAGGGTGTTGAGATGAGCAACACCTGTCTCCAGGCGGGGTACATGTCCACCGAGTGCCGCACCAAAATCTTCCAGCTCCGGTACACGCGCACCAGGGCCACCGACATCCACACCCCCCAGCCGGTGTAGTCGAGCAGCCCCTCCACCGCGCAAGATGCTGCAAAAGACAGAGGGGGTGGGGGAGAGGAAACATGAGCCGAGCGTAGTTTGTACCGGTATTACTGTAGCTTAAATTCGCATTTTCGGGGGGGGTTTGTCTACGAAAAAAAAGGCGCCTTTTCAGTTTTTCAAATGAAATAAAGACACCTCTTTTTCTTTTTCCAAGCTGTGAGACCGCGATAATCGTGTATGAAATGTTGTGCGTTTATGAAAATATTAAAACGACAAATTTTCAACCCGTTCCACCGTGGACAGCAAGCAAGCATGCCGCCAATACAGAGAGTAGAGATGAGATGGAAAATAGAGGGGGTAGGGAAAGGGAAGCGAGCACGCCATTCCCTTTTAAAAAATGGAAAATAATAAAAATCCACTTTTTATCTTTTAGCCACGAGGTCGATAATTCTTGCCCCGTGTATTTTTCGTTTCGGAGTGCTTATGAGTGGTCAATGTTGAAGGTCATGCATGTTATAATACACACACTGTTCAGGATGGCAAGGACAATGACAATAATTTGGTCAAAACTCATCTTCGAAAGCTATTGGTATACACTACACTACACTAGTACCCGCCCTCCCAGAATATTGCTGAAATCGTGCTCAGGCTGCCATTCCAGGGCGCGCGCGAAATTTCATTTTCTTATGCAGCGCTCGTAACGATTTCGATGGTCGTTCTCTCATCGGAACAGCAATTCTCACTTTCAGGAAAATCGTCTGTTTTTTCGAGCACTATTTTTTACCCATCCGACAGAGGATAAAAAAGAAAAAGAAAAAAAAGGACGATTGGATTGGCGAGGAGAAGGGCCAAACAAGAGGTGATGACCCAAAACCTTCCGAGATGCGTCAGCAAATCGGCGACGGTTTCGGGATGCGACTATGCATGTAGCACAAATAAATGTCACGTTTCTCATGGTAACCGAGAAGCCTTGTTCTCCCTAGAGTTGCAAAAATCAAGGGTGGCTGGGACCCAGGCCCACCCGCAGGAAGGGGTCGCCTTTCTTGAAAAAGGCTTACGTAGGCACTGACTAGGTAGTAGGCTGAGAGCTTCCAAAAAAGCTAGTTTCAATCTTCAGGATGATAGGGGTGGTAGCGTAGACAGACGTACGTGTAGTCTGTGCGTATATAGCTGCGTGGGAAGACAAGAGAGATGGGGGGGTTTTTTCGCTTTTAAAGAGAGGGGAAGAGGGAAGCAGCACGCCCGTACTCATTTCAAAAGATGGAAGAACAAAAGACAAAAAACAAATTATCTTGAGCCATGGTGAGGTCGAGAATTTGGTCGAAGCTCGTCTTTGAAAGCTATTGGTAGCTGCGTCTGATACGGTGTTTGCAAGATATAACCTCGTGAAAGGTGTACGTCGGCGACTGTAGTATACCATACACATATTCAAGTATAGACAGTACGTACGAGTATAAAGTATATGCACATATACTCGTCTATATATGCATGTACCAGGTACACAGCAGTGGTATCCCAACAGCAGCGTGACACATGAAACACTATGTACAGCCAGTACCAGGAATGTCTTTCAAGGCACATGTGGGAAAACAAGTCAGCAAGCGGGGAAGTTCCAACGCGCTGGACAGCGGCATAACTCAATGCCGTGTATACTCAAGAAAGCAGAGCGTACCTCAATAATACGCTGGACAAAGCATTCCGTATATATGTGTGTACGTGTGTATGCGGGGAAACACTTGAAACCAATACGCGGGACCAACACAAACAAGGCACTATTAATAATATTACTATTAATAGCAGTATATCAATATGCGGGACAACATCATTCAGTATGCGGGACAACACCCACAACTCACAACAAGCAGTATATATACAGTAGTATAATGTACCGGTATGCGGGTTAATATCACCCTCGAGGCAGCACTACGTATCGTATATACCACCGTATGTACCAGCTATGATATGTATGACACAACACGCCAGTTTTACATGCCCCACCCGCCCTCTCAAAGCTGATTTTATCGACAACAAGGGGATCCAAGAGAGCCGCCACAAAAAAAAAAAAAAACGTCGAGCGGTGAATGCGACGATTGACACTCTTTAACACTTTTTTTATGATGAATGCCTGCCCGTGAGCAGCCCGTGGGAGGAGGTTAACCGCACCACCAACCATTGTTAAGGTTAGGATCAGGTTAGGGGTTTGGGTTGAAAGGTCCTACGAGGTAGTAGTTAGCGCCTTATCGTTATATTTGAGCAATGTGTATATATACGCTCAGATGATGACTGGAGTTTCCTTAACTCGGTTCACACTGTCTGCTGTGAGGTTGTGAGGTTTCATACTTTAGACATTAGGAGGCGTGCTGCGGTAGAGGTATACCACTTTTTGGCGAAAACAGTTTCTCCGGCGCCGGGGGGCTCCTCAACCCTTATAGAACTGGAGTCCCGTTTTGGGGACAAATCACTTAGAATTAGACTGGTTTGTCCCCAAAACGGGACTGCAGTTCTAAAACGGTTAACCCGAAATCGTCCGAATGTTATGCTCGTATGTTGCAAAACAAATCTTTGTATGCTTCACCACTATTAAATAGGCCATGGGTATCTTCATCGGGTATACCAGTATATATGGTATATATGATAGCATTTTCGTTTTCCTCCAAAATCAGTGTTTGGGTGAGGTATGGAGCTCCTCAAGTAATAAGTGACCACCCTTATAGGGCAGAAACTACAGGGTGCGCACCTGCATGCAGGCTACCGTAGCATGCGTCTTAGCCTGTGTATGCTACCGTAGCGTGCGTCTTTGGCTTGTTTTAAGCTCTTGAGAGATAAGCTGAAGTTTTACTCAAACCTGTCCACATAATGCCTTTGGTTCAAAAACACAAACCCCTTTCTGCTTTATTTTCGCGTTTTGTCTGCCTTTGGCCAAGTCGTGAAGCGTTGTGCCGCCGTGACACAGCGTCCGACCCCCACCTCACCCCGCCCGCCCGAGGGCTGTACTATACGCAATGCTAAGGAGGGGTGAGGGGGAGCACAAGGACGAGCAAAGTGGAGTATTACTAGGGACCATCAAAGTAAATAGAACCTACGGTAAACACAATAACCTACAGTACTTCATATATATATTTGCTTATGTTTACTGACAAAAGTCAAAAGCTGGTCCTATTTACTATTTGCTATGTTCCTTCGCAATAGGTCAATGCTAAGTCGGAAAGTTCCGAGGTTCCTGTACAGAAAGAAGGTATTTACCAACAGTAGATACATACACGCACTTTTTCGACGCGAGTTGACGAGGGACGAAGTGCCGAAGAGCCCTTTTCGCGATAAAGGTGCAAGGCATTGAACCGCAGTGGGGAGGGGGGAGAAGAGCCTACTGTGTGACCCCGGATCTGAGCTGCGACTATCAATAGGAGGGCGAGAGAAGAGAAGGGCGAAGGAAATAAACGGGATGGACACAAAAAACAAACAAACAAACAAACAAACAAACTTGTGTTTCAGGTTTCCCTTTGGGTTTTTCCTTGTTGAGTTTTCTTCTTTCTGGGGATGTTTTATGAGCGATCAACGTTGTAAGCCTGCTGCAGTCCAATAGACTACTGTAGTCCAATAGGTTTCCTTGCTTGGTTGTCCCTCATTGGCGTTCTTGTTTTTCCTGGGAATGTTTATGAGCGATCAACGTTGAAGCCTACTGTACGCGTAGTCCAATAGACTATTGTAGTCCAGTAGACTACTGTAGTCCAATAGTCCACTGTAGTCCAATAGGTTTCCTTGCTTGCTTTCCCTCGTTGGCTTTCTTCTTATTGGGAATGTTAAATGCTTATGAGCGATCGACGTCAAAGCTCATGCTGCACGTTGTACAGGTACGCTTGAACCTGGGAATTTTCTCTTGGGAATTTTCTCGGAATCGACATGTCATGAGGAGGTCGTGTGGCTGGGGCAAAGTCGTAAGCACTACCCACGCCCGCCCCTCTCGCGTCACAAGCGGTTCTTGGTATAATAGGATGCAGCCCTCCGTTCAATCGACTCGCCCGACACCTCACATTTCGCTTCGCAAAGCTTGGTGCAAGCAACATCTGAAAACCCAACGTGCTCCGTCCCGGTATTGTAGGACTGCGAGGGTCTATGGTCATACGACTACGGCAATGCAAGACATGAGTACCCCCCCCTCCCCTCGCATCAGAAACGAAGAGAGTCAGCGTTTCACTTTTGATGGTGCTGTGAATGTTTCATGGTTCGCATCTCGCACAGATCAGATAGATCATTCCCACTTCATGATATATAAGCAGTAGACCTTTCAGGGCAGATGGTATGTATGATCTGCATGATATGTAGGATCTAGCTCATTTTACCGCATGGGAGCCGTGCAGCTTGCATTCTCTAGAATGTGTTTTCAGGGTTATCTATCTGTAGATCATCTATCCGACGGCGTGTGGAGTGTTTCATCAACAAAATCACGAGACAACGATGAGTAGTAGTAGTAGTAGTAGTGGTAGCTGGATGGCCTGTCACGGGCATTTCGTTGAACGAACAAAGCATCTTCAGCTTCAGCATGAAACCATCCACCTTTGGACTTTGGATGGACTGTGACGGACTATTCGTTGAATCATCGAAGCAGCTTCAACTTGAACATGAAACTGCCCACCTTTTGGACTATGGATCGCCTGTGACGGGCTATTTGTTGAATGGCGAAGCAACTTCCCGTTAAACATGAAACAAGGTCCACCTTTGGACTTTGGATAGTCTATGACGGGCTATTCGTATAATGGTCGAATAAACTTCCACCTGAGCATGAAACTGTCGACTTTTTGGACTATGGGTGACCTGTCACGGGCTGTTCGTCGAACGAACAAAGCAACTTCAACATGAAACCGCCCCATCTTTGGACTATGGATGGACTGTGATCGGCTATTCGTTGAATGATCGATGCAACTTCAACTTGAACATAACACTCCGCCCACCTTTCGGACTGTGGATGGCCTGTGACGGGCTATTCGTCGAAACTTCAACACGACACCGCCGTTCACCTTTGGACTCTGGATGGCCTCTGTCTGTCGTTTGGTTGAATCAACACACCAACTTCAACTTCAACATGAAACCGTCCACCTTCGGGCCTGTGGACGGCCTGTGATTGGCCACTACTAGTCGTTCAACGATCGAATAAACTTCACCTTCACCATGAAACCGTCGCAGGCCACGTTTTGGACGTTGGATGGCCTGCGACGGGCCATTCGTCGACTCTGGTCAAAGAACGAAGAAAGTTCAACCTATAACTTGAACATGAAGCCGTCCATCTTTTGGCCTGTAGACAGACAAGACGTCCGTCCTGGCGTCAACACCCAGCGCCCTGAAACGTTTTCACGATCTCCTACTCTTCTTGCGACTAGTACGTAAAGGCTACAAAAAAAGTCGGTTGATTGGCTTATTCCAGCGCAGCCAACTAATAAACTAGTTGGGAAAGTCCAAGCAACTCACTGCCCTACGTACGTCACCCCTCAAGAACTGGTCCCACGTATCTGGGGACAAACTACTTGGAATTAGTGTGGGATACATGTTTTTAACCCGTTTCAACCTACCCCTGGGTTTTTTAGGGGGGAACAAACTGCCTGGAAATCAGTGGAAATGTTTTACGTACCAGTATTCAGGCATCACGTACTCGTAGCTAAGTTGGGAATTAGGAATGTGGAGTTGGAATAATTTTGCAGAATTCGAAGGGCTAACGATGACGTACGTTGTTTTGTATCATACGGGTAACTGGTAGTGGTACCCGGTATAATATGTATAATATGTACACATATATATATTTATATCGTACGCGTAGGTGTACAATTAACAATTAACATCAACAGGCTATAGACTATATACTGGCCCCACTGACGTAAAGTATAATACAATTACCTGGTATATATTACCAGGTACCTGGTATATCATACCTGGTACCTGGTTATGATATGACATGTACAGGGTAGGTGTAATCTGTCTACCGGTCCCACTGCTATCTGGGTCTGCATGGGCGGTGGCGGGGCCACAAACTGAGTGGCCCGTCCACAATGCCCAGCCTATACGTAGTAGATCAAGAGACCAAATACAGAACACGCACGCACGTGGTACGAGCCAAACCATTGTTTTTGGGCTGTTGATTTGGCCTTAAGAACCGGCCCCACGTACGCATTTGGGGACAACTACTTGGAATTAGGGTCGGATCACTTTTTCAGCTGTGAGTCACCGGCCAGATGTTACTCTATATAGTTGGCTCCGTAGATTCCAGATATTAGCAGTAGGCATTACCACAGCAGTTGATACGTACGTAGCCAACTTGCTGTTTGGGCTGTTGATTTGGCTGACTTAAACCCGCATTTTTGAGACCCCTTTGACAGTTACTTCATCTATAGCGACCAAACAATGACAATTCAGCGGTTTCAGCAGGATGTCGACGGGTAGAAAGGACGGTTTAATGATACTTAGTGACCTCAGGTCTGAGATACGACTAAAAAAGGAGAGAAAACAAGGGCCAAGATAACAAAATCGGATGGGAATACAAAAAACAAAAAAAGAGGAAGAACACACGCGCACGCGAGCAGCGTGAGTGAGCGTGAGAGCCCAGAAGTACTCGCCGGAGTGACCTACGAACATTATTTATCTTTTCAAGCAAGGCACTAAGGGCCCGAATTAACGAGTATAAAATAATTTCAATTTCGAAAAAATAAAATTCAAATTCGCTTTTCATTGGTCAACACACGCACCAGCACCAAATATTATGCCCCAATATCCTAATCGTTGGTGCTGGTGCGTGTGTTGACCAATAAAAAGCGGGTTTGAATTTTTTTTTTTCCAAATTGTTTTTTTTTCTTCTTCGTTAAAACGGGCTCTATCTATAGTAAAGCACCACCAATTTGGGGACAAACTACTTGGAATTAGTGTCAGACATTTGTTTTTCAGTTCTGAATGGGTTAACGCTATCACCCTATATATAGGCAATGGATGGTGGTATGCTACTTCCCACCAAAGATGTCAGGAGACGGTCAAGTCAGTCAAGGGAAAACGGACATCGGTCAAGGGTGTGGATCCGAGTGTTCCACACTAAAACCTAGTAGCTTGGCGTCGGGCAAGGATGAAAAATGAAAAAATTACCCGTCAGTCAAGGAGGGTGAAAGTGCCGTCCACTGACATATTTGCTTCCCACGGGCTGCCCACTGCCCACGGGCAGGCATTCATAAAAACATAATACAATGTCAATCGTCGGCCGTGAGGCTCCTTGCATTGCAGCCATCAACAATTGTGACTCGGATACACCTATTTGCATATTTGCATCCTTCCCCCCGATCACGAAGGGCCCGTTTTGCTGGAATTCGCCAATTTTGTCGTCATTTTTTCCCCCATTGAAGTTCCAAGAGGGTTAAGTCGCCTACTCTATTAATAGTTGGCTACGTAGGTATTTTAAGTTGGTAGCCACCTATTATTAGGGCTGCTGGTTTGGCTGACTTCAAGTCGGCGACTATTAATAGTTGGCTAGGAATACATGGCAGTTTGTGGCCAACTATTCTTACGGCTGTTGATTTGGGTGCCTTTAACTCGGCGACTAGGTATTAGTAGTAGACTAGTTGGCTAGACATTACAGTTGGTAGCCAACTATTGCTAGGGCTGCTGATTTCGCTGACTTTTTAACTCGCTGTCCAGATATTACGCTGACTATTAACAGTTGGCTAGGCATTCCATTTGGTACTACAGTAGTCAACTGCTTTGAGGGCTCTTGATTTGGCTGACGTTACCTCGTGTCACCCGGGTGATAAGTTAACACACCCCCTGAAACGAGTTTCCTACGTAGCTGTTTTTCTCCAAAATATGCCACAGAGGGATCATGGCTTAGAGCTATGATAGAGGGGCACACTCAACGAAAACGGTGATCATGGAAGCAGTTCATCGAACTATTTCCATAGACGAATGCGCCGCTCGCCGTTTGTGTACCGCATCCAAATTCGTTCCATTACGGTGGAACCATAGTAAATAGAACCTACGGCACACCCAAAAACCTATACATTTAACTTTTTTTAGTAACAATATTTGGTCCTATTTACTATGGTCCCCCGAAATTAAGGGGGGTGTAGTTTGTTTTCACCCGCGGCTGTGATACGATAAGTCGCTTATTATACTAGTTATTATACTACTGTATAGTAGGGGTTTCCCCATAAGGCGGTCTGAGTAAGGCGGTACCATGACCCGAAGGCTCGGTGCGACCCCCGACCAGAGTCCCCCCGGAGGGCCTCCGGAGGGCCGCCGGAGCCCCCGCCCCCCCCTCGTAGGGCCGCCGAATAAAAAAAGTGTGGACATTAAACCGTATGCATGCGTAAAAAATGCGTACGTAAATACACTCAAAACGTGAGCCTTTACACGTTCCTTATTTACCCTCCAGGGGGGCATCAGGCTCCTTATTATGGCCTAAACGTAAACGTAGTAACAGGGACATTATACCGGAATATACTGGTACAAAGGCAAAAACAAACAAACGCACGAACAAACAAAACAAAAAAAAGAAGCGAAATGGACGCAATTGTTTTTTTTCGCCCACAGCGAAATGGCGAAATGGCCGGCGGGGTAGGGGGGGGAGGGGGGGAGGGAACAAAAAACGCTTACTGTATGTACGACGAAAAGGAAGCCAAAGGAACCCAATTTTAGGTTATCCCCCCTTCGGCTAAAAGGGGACCGCGTAATGTTTTCGCCTGCGCCTGCGGCGAAAACAAAAGTGCTGCACCAAAATACGAAGGTAGGTGCGGTAAGGCAAGCGGCACATTGACTCACTCCAGCACATACATGGTGCGCTATACAAGCGGCATCCTCACAAAAAAAAGCGCGCCAGCGCACTGCCGCTCGCCCTACAAAGTATACCCTTGGCATCCCCAGCAGTAGTACAGTGAGCATTAACCATTAACCTTTTAGGGTCGAACTGGCGTCGCCACTCTCCACTGGTGTCCCTTCTTGCCACAACTGCGACAGATACGCTCAAAGCGCACCGCCCTCCATCAGCGTGTGCCAGCGCGTAGCTGATGTGTACGCTTAGAGCCGCTTGCCGATGACCGGACAAGACACAGCCTATGATTTGACAGGGCAAATGAATACCTCTTAGGCGGATCATGCTTGCACCAAGCGGAGCAGAAGTCTTTCACCAGCGCGCCGCTGCCGCACGCCGCACTATGCGTATACATAAAGTTTAAAGGATAGCCCCCTGGTTCACAGCACAGCACTTAGGTCCACAGAGTACACATTAACCATACGTATAATACCTGGTATGAATACGATGAAATATTGTGTCGAACAAGTTGCTGAGTTTCCACTGACGTCTTCTTGCTGTTATGTATGCCACACACATATATACACGCACGAAAAAAAACGTTTTTATTTTATTGTTATTTCAGGGGATTCAATCATTAATAGTTTTTTGCTCCACCGTATAAATATAATGACATTATCCCTGCGTCCCTGCGTACTTACTGCTTAGTGCCACTGCAAACACATGATCCCGGTCTACTTCCAAGTATAATATATACGTACCAAAATCACGAGAGGCATCGATGTTCATCATATATATATATATATTATATATACGTACTTTATTTCCGAAAAGAGAAAAGAGAAAAGAGGGTGCGGTTGTGCGGTTGACAAGAAAAAAGCGCGCCCGCCGCCACGTGAACAATGAACAGGGCCGAAAAGCTCTGCGGACAAATAGTTGGGGCAAAGATCCTGACGTACGTCTGTTTCTGCTGTACTATGCACGGTACCCGGATAGGATGCTGTCCCCTTTCCTATTGCGTACACGGAGGACCATACGTAAATAGTAAATAGGTCCAAATATTGTTATCAACAGTAAGAACAGGGGAATGCTACTACTGCTGTAGGTCCTATTTACTAAAATTTGTGTTTCCCTCCCATTTACTACCTTCGCCCTTCTTTTTTATCTCTCCTCTCTTATACGGGTGGAGCCAATAAGAATGATAGGACCAAATTGTTAGTAAAAAAGTAAACTATAAATATTTTGTTCACCGTAGGTCCTATTTACTATGGCTCCCCCGTAATAGTCGTAACTCAGATCCGGGGTCACAAGTAGGCTCCTCTCCCTCCTCCCCACTACGGTCGTGCCTTCATTTTTATCGCGAGAAGGTTTCAGCACTTTCCTTCCCTCGTCGACTCGCAGCGTCGAGTTCCGCCTACCCACGCTACGAAGGCGCTCTCCGTGATTGGTTCCTTTTGATTGTTGCAAACAAAGTCAAAATCTCACCACGATGGGATTCGAGCTCGGGTACCAATCAATGCTGGTACGAATATGTACGTATCGCATTTATTTATTTATTTGAAGCTGACCACAATAATTACGGGGGTGCGATCCCCCCGCCTATGGTCCACCCGATAGGCAAGTAGACATTTCGTGTCGTAGTAAAGCTGTTATTACTACTGTAGTTTTATCCGGCCCGTCCACGGCACCCTTTCTCCTGATAACAGTATTATATGATATTTCATACATATATTGAACAAATAGATATATATATATACGTTCCTTGACGCTCGCTGTGGTGATCTTGGACCTCTTGGGCTCTCACTTGGCTTCAGACCAGAGTCACACTCGGGACCCCTTTCGACGGCCTCGCGTTGGCTTTTTCGCCTGCTCTTCTCGAGGGTCGCCCCCCTCAGCCTCCGCCCGTGACTTTCCGCCCGCGCGCACTCTCGAGTCAAGCGCCGCCGCCGAGCGCGGCGACCTTCAATCCGTGGGCTCTTACGAGACGGTGGGACATCGAGACTTTTTCTTCGAGGCAGAAAGGTTCCGTGCGGGACGCCGAGGCTGTTTCTCTGAGGCAGCAAGCTTATTTCGTGGTTGTTTCTTGGAGATCCGAAATATAGCGAGGTTCTACGTACGTACTTTTTACCTGTATTTGTTCCAGAATCTTGGGCTTTTTTTCGGTCGCGAGCTTCGATAGCTCGGTCTCGCAAATGCGACTACCTACTCCCAACTACCTCCATGAGCGAGGTTTAGTCCCTTCCACTCCTTCGGCCTTGCTCCGTCGGGATACGAGTACGATACTACAGCAGCAAGCACGGCACTCTTTGTACAGTCAGTACTTACTACCGTAAAACAGTAGTAATAGTAGCACAATAATACGACAACAAAAAGTTTAGCCGATTTTTTCTCGGGTGGATTCATACTGCCTTGGTACTGATGCTGTAGCTCCCTTCTTTTCAGGGTAGAAATATGTATGAGTTTGTACGTAGAACAACAGCGTAGTACCAGGTACAAAGTACTGCTGTTTTGTACGTACGATGTAACGAGCAGCTGGTCTGTAGCACTGAGAAGAACGTACGTAGAACCTCGCTATATTTCGGACCTCCAAGAAACAACCGCGAAATAAGCTTGCTGCCTGTGTATAGTGCTGTAGATACGAGTAGTCTGCTCCGACACGAGAGTCAGAGAAGGATTGAGACCCCCTCCCCGTTGCCGCCAGCTTTGAAACATCTCGACTATATCCACGCGCAACCGCTTGCTCGGTACGAAGTGTTTTCGCCGCACGACCAAACCTGAGCCCGACACCGGGACCGCGACTGGTGCATTTCTGACAGAAACTGAGAAATGAAGTTGCGGACTGAGTATCAACACAGTTAGCGTTTCCTTCTTCCTGCGACACTTGGCATTGCCTTAACTCTGTACGTAGTATGTGTCAAATATCAAAACACGAGCGATCGCCATCACATTGTTGTCGTAAATCTCACAAACTATCCTGAAAACTGAGACTATCCACGGAACACCGAAAGCGACTGATCACATTTCTGAGACTGACTACTGTTGAGACTGAGAAATGAGGTTGCGAACTGAATATTTCAACACGCAGTATTCCCTTCTTCCTGCAACACTTGGCATTACCTTGAGTCTGCACGTCAGATATCGAAACACGACGAGCGCCATCACATTGTCGTAAATGATAAGGATGGTACGAAATAACTGATGTGCCAGGTAAATTGCCCTATCCGAAGCATGGGTGCCGGCGAATGCCGGCACCCATGCGGAGCCCTTGTATTATATATATATAGGTTGGGTTGGCGTCGGTTGGCAACGACGCTGTAAAACACGCCTCTCACTGCGTGAGCTAGACAACCAGGATACCGTTTTTTTGGCTAAAACGTTTTCTGAATTACCTTTTTTTGGCTGAAACGTTTTTCTGAAATGATCGGGCTCCTTACCCCTAAACTCAGTCCGTTGGGGCAAATGCTATTCCAGTTTTTCGGCCCCATAAGGCTCCTAGAACTGACCCGTGAAGGGGTCAACAATATTAGCCAACTCTCAGTACATTCTTTGTTCTTCTGTATGGTGTATAAGATTACCCTGGGCTGGGTAATCGATCGATCTTTTACCCCTATAGCTCAGCAGGTAATACCCTCACATTTGACGTCGTCGAGGACACGGGTTCGAATCTCACTTCGAACGTTTCTTTTATAGAAACGCTTGCGCGTGCGTCCCTAAAAAACACGTCTCCCTGGTTCCCCAGGTATTGAAACGAAGCGGGTAGGTCAACGTACGGCCGTATACGGTACCGACGTCCCAAATATCCCGCCGTTCAGAGGGGGGGAGAGTGTTATAAGGATTACCCTGGGCTGGGTAATCGATCGATCTTTTACCCCTATAGCTCAGCAGGTAATACCCTCACAATGGTGCTTATTTATGGTATACTTAGTGGGCCAATCGTATCGTTCGTTGTGTTGCAATATATGGTGCTTATTTTATGGTATACTTAGTGGGCCAATCGTATCGTTCATTGCGTACGTAGCACTTTTATTTTCCTCCCGAAACAGTTTCTGGCATACTGTTAGTGTAGAGCTCCTCAAGTGATCACTCTCAGAAGAAACATTGCGTCCAAACTCCTACTCTAATTCCAAGTGTTTTATCGTCATAGGGGTTGGCCACAAGGAGCATCGAACTCCACCAGTACACGGGCTCACCAACAAGAAAATTCCTGCGTATAGTATGGACAGTTTAACCTTGAGATCCTAATAATATTTCATTCGCCTTCCCACAATGTGGAAGGCATTATTCATTCCGAATGAAAAAGCTGACAGAATTCGTCGATTTCCACCAAAATCCCAATCCCAGTCATTTCTCCTTTTTCCTGCGTATAGTAACACCGCCCTTGATGAAATCTTGAACGTATTACCTACCAGGGGACCATATAGTAAATCAAATAAGACCTATGGTATACATACAAAAACCTATATATTTCCCGATTAGTACTATTCATGACAGTATTTGCTCCTATTTACCATGGTTCGCCGTAGTAATATGTACCACCCTGTCCTTGAATATAAGGGGCCGTTTGTATAGTAATATCAATCCGAATAACGGTATACCAAATAAAGGTATACCGAGCATAGGGCAGAGTCAGTTAGTTGTATTATGTTTCATTTCAGAACCCGTTCCGTTTTACTATCTTTCTTTTTTGCATATTTATTGTTTGGTTCTGGCTTGTGTCGTCGTTGTTGTTGTTCTCGTACCCGGGTACGCTGGTATTCCACTTTGCTTTACCATTTCATTTGCAAGATTATTGTTTTTCGTCTCTTCTCTGTCTCACAGCCCACGATTCGATGCGAGTCGACGAGGAAAGGAAAAGCTGAAGCCTTCTCGCGATAAAAATGGAAGGCAAGAACCGTAGTGGGGGAGGAGGGAGAGGAGCCTACCTTTGTGACCCCGGATCTGAGTTACGACTATATAGGGAGGAGAGAGAAAGGAAGGGCGAAGATAATAAATGGAATGAAAAAAAAACAGCCTCGCCTGTGACCACAGAATCATCAAATAGTACCAGGGGTCGTATACCTCTAGGACCAGGAAT
Source organism: Saccharina japonica (assembly GCA_008828725.1). Classification (NCBI taxonomy): domain Eukaryota; class Phaeophyceae; order Laminariales; family Laminariaceae; genus Saccharina; species Saccharina japonica. The sequence goes on along the minus strand of MEHQ01001785.1, from coordinate 29,371 downwards.
CAGGAAGGAGACGGGGTGCCAAAGATGTCAGGAGACGGCACTTTTGCCCCTTGACCGACGGCGTCAAGGCATAAACCTTGACGGACGTGCCTTGAAGGCCACAACCGGGGACAGGGGTCAACAGTCCCCGTTTTCTGGAAAACCCCTGACCATAATATTGAAAACCTGTATTTTTCTTTGAACTGACTACGCTGACTGTCTGATGTCTGCCTCGGTCGAAGCTGCTTCTCTGCTGTGCTGGTGCTCTGGTGCTGGCACGCAGGAAGCAGCACACAGAGTGAAGAAAATCAGTGGGGGTTTCCACACAGAAATGATGCGTTTGTTCTATACCGGGGATAGGGGACAATCCGCCTAGACGGGTGGAAATGTTTTGACGGACGCCCTTGACTGACTGACTGACTGACTGACTGACTGACTGACTGACTGCTTGACGGTTGCCCGGCTCCTGACCCTTTCGCTGGGTGTGGGTGTACTGCTGTGTACTGGTTCAGTTGGGGTGGAAAGAAAACACGGTTTAATGTGAAAGGTAACACAGAGTGAAGCAGCATAATAAGCAAATTTCCAAGGTCAGGTTCTGTAGGGTTTGTGGATTTAGGGTCAGGGTATGGGTGTCTTACAGAACTTACAGAAGTTCCGGGTTAGGGTATAAAACCCTTACAGAACTCACAGAAGTTCCAGGTATTGTGGCCCGGGCGTACAGAACTCACAGAAGTTCCGGGCAGGTACACACACGTTGTACCGGTACCCCGGGTATTGTGAAACGGGGAGTACAGAACTTACACAAGTTCTCTGTAGGGTATGAAGGTCGTACAGAACTTACAGAAGTTCCGGGTACGGGTATAAAACCCTTACAGAACTCACAGAAGTTCCGGGTATTGTGGCACGGGCGTACAGAACTCACAGAAGTTCCAGGCAGGTATAAACACGTTGTACCGGTACCCCGGGTATTGTGGCTCGGTCGCACAGAACTTACAGAAGTTCTCTGTACGGGTATGAAGGTCGCACAGAACTCACAGAAATTCCGGGTATTGTGACACGGGCGTACAGAACTTAGAGAAGTTCCGGGTATTTATTGTGGAACGGGCGTACAGAACTCATATGAGCTCCGATTGTGGCCCGGTCGTACCGAACTCACAGAAGTTCCGATTGTGGCCCGGGCGTACAGAACTCACAGAAGTTCTGATTGAAGCACGGGCGTACAGAACTTACAGAAGTTCCGGTGATACCCTGGTAAATACCCACCTCAAGGGGGCGAAAAAACTGCAAATGTACTCCTCAAAAAATATACATAAAATGCATTTCGAAATACTGCGATTGGTGTACTTCAAACATAACACACTATACCGGTACTAACGCGTATATACCATGCATGTACCATTGTAGCTAATTTCTGTTATAGCTGTCTTTCACGATTTTCACGGTAAGGACCGTTCCAACTTCATGGGAATGACTTCCGCGGTCATAGATTTACCCCCCAAATCAAAATCCACGTACTTGTGTGCTCGGTTCATGTGTGGTTGTGAGCGAGGTGGGTTGTACAATGTAATTTWATTTCYTAATTTCGTTTTRGGTGTGTGTCACTGATGAGACATGACGTCAGAATGCATAACATCACTCCTCTAAAGATGTCAGGAGACGGCACTTTCACCCCTTGACTGACGGCAAATTTTCATTTTTTATCCTTGACTGACGCCAAAATACTAGGTTTTGGTGTGGAACACTCGAATCCACACCCTTGACCGATGCCCATTTTCCCTTGACTGACCGTCTCCTGATATCCTCAACGATACCCTAATCTGTACCGGCACACAGGGTATTGTGCCGAGGGAATACCCTTACCCGGGGTATTGTGCCCAAGGTGTTACAGAACTTACAGAAGTTCCCGGTACGGGTATGGATGTCTTACAGAACTTACAGAAGTTCCGGGTTAGGGTATAAAACCCTTACATAACTCACAGAAGTTCCGGGTATTGTGGCACGGGCGTACAGAACTCACAGAAGTTCCGGGCAGGTACAACCACGTTGTACCGGTACCCCGGGTATTGTGAAACGGGGAGTACAGAACTTACAGAAGTTCTCTGTAGGGTATGAAGGTCGTACAGAACTTACAGAAGTTCCGGGTACGGGTGTAAAACCCTTACAGAACTCACAGAAGTTCTCTGTAGGGTATTTCCCGGGTAAATACCCCGGGTTTGGTTCTGTAGGTACCCTACAGAACCTGACTTTGGAAGTTTATGTATACAGCAGTACAGGACACATACTGTACCTCGTAGAATAAATAAGGAACAGGAAAAGTGAAGCAGGCCAGATTTCTCAATCGAGGAATGGGTGCGTTCTACAGCACATTTTCTCCAGTAGAGCGACTCCCGAATTTCTTACGCTCCTGTTAATATGATACCACCTTGCCCAGGGGCGTCCAGAAAAAAGAGGAAACGACACACCACACCCCCAGAGGTCGAAATAGAAAACCGTTGCAACCGTTGTGATCACATGATGAAATAAGAAGATGGGAAAAAAAATAATCCTTATTTTCATTATTTTCACTTGGTTTTAGTAACCCCCCCTAACGAACAAAAAAATCTGTGAGATGTCGGAAAAAAAAAAAACAGAATGGCCGGCTTTGACGAAGTTCCATTTCAAGCGCGTAAAGTCAGAGTATCTCCCACCATCATTATCTATCATCCAGAGCACAGGAGCGTACAGTATTTGTACGTCTATCATCTACATACTGATACATAAAATGTACAGAGCAAACAGTAGCATCAAGATGAAACAACTCTTCACCAGTTACGAGTTACGAGTAGTTTGTAGACAGCGTTTGACGCAAGCTGTTATCATAGGCATGGAGTGCCAGTCGATGTTACTGAAGGAGGTAATTGCAGATACAGCACTGCGAGTGGTCCTTCTATCTATGGTGCCGGTAGGCGTGGGAGGCAACAATACAGCAACACCGGCGGGAGCTGCTACGGCGGTAGAGGGTGGTCACTTATTAAGGAGCTCCATGCCTTCTGAGGGTGGTCGCTTATTAAAGAGCTCCATGCCTCACCCAAAAACTGATTTTGGAGGAAGATAAAAGTGATACTGAATTATATACCCGACGAACAAACCCCATCCATAGCCTAAGAATACACCGAAAATATTTCGACACAAGAATAAACTTCCGGCGGTTTGGGGTTTTAAGGTTTAGATGTTTCAGCCGAAAAAAAGTGCTATTACGAAACCCCGTGATTTAGAAAATGTTTCAGCCGAGAGAAAGTGTTATTATTAAACCTCTAACGTAGCACGCGCGGCACTATACATAAATAGGGGCAACCGGCACTATATACCACACAGGTGAATCCCATCAGACCATCAGAATGTGCCAAGCGATTTCACAAGCAACCGGCACTATATATAGCGTCAACCGGCACTATATATGGCGTCAACCGGCACTATATATGGCGGCAACCGGAACTACTGTATATATACCGGCAACCGGCACTATGTACCACAGGGGTGAGAATCCCATCTGCATGTATGTGCCAAGCGATTTCACAAGCAACCGGCACTATATATAGCGGCAACCGACACTATATAGCGTCAACCGGCACTATATAAAGCGGCAACCGGCACTATGATATGGCGGTATAGCGGCAACTGGCACTATANCTTAACCCATTCAAACTGAAAAACAATATCCCACACTAATTCCAAGTAGTTTGTCCCCAAATATGTGGGACCAGTTCTTAAGGGGTTAAGGATATTACGCAAAAAATTACCATAAATAGCGGATATTGTTATAAGGATTACCCTGGGCTGGGTAATATCGATATTTTACCCCTATAGCTCAGCAGGTAATACCCTCACATTTGACGTCGTCGAGGACACGGGTTCGATCTCACTTCGAACGTTTCTTTTATAGAAACGCTTGCGCGTGCGTCCCTAAAAAACACGTCTCCCTGGTTCCCCAGGTACTGAAACGAAGCGGGTAGGTCAACGTACGGCCGTATACGGTACCGACGTCCCAAATATCCCGCCGTTCAGAGGGGGGGAGAGTGTTATAAGGATTACCCTGGGCTGGGTAATCGATCGATTTTTACCCCTATAGCTCAGCAGGTAATACCCTCACAATGGTGCTTATTTATGGTATACTTAGTGGGCCAATCGTATCGTTCGTTGTGTTGCAATATATGGTGCTTATTTTATGGTATACTTAGTGGGCCAATCGTATCGTTCATTGCGTACGTAGCACTTTTATTTTCCTCCCGAAACAGTTTCTGGCATACTGTTAGTGTAGAGCTCCTCAAGTGATCACTCTCAGAAGAAACATTGCGTCCAAACTCCTACTCTAATTCCAAGTGTTTTATCGTCATAGGGGTTGGCCACAAGGAGCATCGAACTCCACCAGTACACGGGCTCACCAACAAGAAAATTCCTACGTATAGTATGGACAGTTTAACCTTGAGATCCTAATAATATTTCATTCGCCTTCCCACAAAGTGGAAGGCATTATTCATTCAGAATGAAAAAGCTGACACAATTCGTCGATTTCCACCAAAATCCCAATCCCAGTCATTTCTCCTTTTTCCTGCGTATAGTAACACCGCCCTTGATAAAATCTTGAACGTATTACCTACCAGGGGACCATATAGTAAATCAAATAAGACCTATGGTATACATACAAAAACCTATATATTTCCCTATTAGTACTATTCATGACAGTATTTGCTCCTATTTACCATGGTTCGCCGTAGAAATATGTACCACCCTGTCCTTGAATATAAGGGGCCGTTTGTATAGTAATATCAATCCGAATAACGGTATACCAAATAAAGGTATACCGGGCATAGGGCAGAGTCAGTTAGTTGTATTATGTTTCATTTCAGAACCCGTTCCGTTTTACTATCTTTCTTTTTTGCATATTTATTGTTTGGTTCTGGCTTGTGTCGTCGTTGTTGTTGTTCTCGTACCCGGGTACGCTGGTATTCCACTTTGCTTTACCATTTCATTTGCAAGATTATTGTTTTTCGTCTCTTCTCTGTCTCACAGCCCACGATTCGATGCGAGTCGACGAGGAAAGGAAAAGCTGAAGCCTTCTCGCGATAAAAATGGAAGGCAAGAACCGTAGTGGGGGAGGAGGGAGAGGAGCCTACCTTTGTGACCCCGGATCTGAGTTACGACTATATAGGGAGGAGAGAGAAAGGAAGGGCGAAGATAATAAATGGAATGAAAAAAAAACAGCCTCGCCTGTGACCACAGAATCATCAAATAGTACCAGGGGTCGTATACCTCAAGGAACAGGAATCAGGAAGGAGACGGGGTGCCAAAGATGTCAGGAGACGGCACTTTTACCCCTTGACCGACGGCGTCAAGGCATAAACCTTGACGGACGTGCCTTGAAGGCCACAACCGGGGACAGGGGTCAACAGTCCCCGTTTTCGGGAAAACCCCTGACCATACTATTGAAAACCTGTATTTTTCTTTGAACTGACTACGCTGACTGTCTGATGTCTGCCTCGGTCGAAGCTGCTTCGCTGCTGTGCTGGTGATCTGGTGCTGGCACGCAGGAAGCAGCACACAGAGTGAAAAAAAACAGTGGGGGTTTCCACACAGAAATGATGCGTTTGTTATATACCGGGGATAGGGGACAATCCGCCTAGACGGGTGGAAATGTTTTGACGGACGCCCTTGACTGACTGACTGACTGACTGACTGACTGACTGACTGACTGCTTGACGGTTGCCCGGCTCCTGACCCTTTCGCTGGGTGTGGGTGTACTGCTGTGTACTGGTTCAGTTGGGGTGGAAAGAAAACACGGTTTAATGTGAAAGGTAACACAGAGTGAAGCAGCATAATAAGCAAATTTCGGCTCGACATCGCTCACTGACCCGAAACCAATACTGATGGTCGACTGACGTATTCGTATTCAATCAAAATAGTGCCTATATTAACTCCTTAATAACTGGTCCCACGAATTGGGGGACAATGTACTTGGAATTAGTGTGGGACATTTTTTTCAGTTATGAATGGGATAAGGGGCAGTACACTATGTCCCCAAAAATAAGTATCGTTTGTATATGAATATCCAATCCCAATCGTACCTACATGCCGTCCTCATTCAAGCAGCGCTGCTTCACCAGGCAAAAAAAAAACAATAACAGCGGCTCGACATCGCTCACAGACCCGGAAAAAAAAAAGAATGGCGGGCTGACGAGTTCCACAAGCCGTAAAGTCAGAGTATTGCCACATTCACAAGGAACAGCAACAGCACACCATCATAATCTATCATCATAGAGCACAGGAGGTACATATTTGTACGTCTACATCTACATATGATACATAAATGTACAGCAAACAGTAGCATCAAGATGAAACGGCTCATTCACCAGTTACGAGTTACGAGTAGTTTGTAGACAGCGTTTGACGCAAGCTGTTATCATAGGCATGGAGTGCCAGTCGATGTTACTGAAGGAGGTAATTGTAGATACAGCACTGCGAGTGGTCCTTCTATCTACGGTGCCGGTAGGCGTGGGAGGCAACAATACAACAACACCGGCGGGAGCTGCTACGGCGGTAGAGGGTGGTCACTTATTAAGGAGCTCCATGCCTTCCGAGGGTGGTCGCTTATTAAAGAGCTCCATGCCTCACCCAAAAACTGATTTTGGAGGAAGATAAAAGTGATACTGAATTATATACCCGACGAACAAACCCCATCCATAGCCTAAGAATACACCGAAAATATTTCGACACAAGAATAAACTTCCGGCGGTTTGGGGTTTTAAGGTTTAGATGTTTCAGCCGAAAAAAAGTGCTATTACGAAACCCCGGGATTTAGAAAATGTTTCAGCCGAGAGAAAGTGTTATTATTAAACCTCTAACGTAGCACGCGCGGCACTATACATAAATAGGGGCAACCGGCACTATATACCACACAGGTGAATCCCATCAGACCATCAGAATGTGCCAAGCGATTTCACAAGCAACCGGCACTATATATAGCGTCAACCGGCACTATATATGGCGTCAACCGGCACTATATATGGCGGCAACCGGAACTACTGTATATATACCGGCAACCGGCACTATGTACCACAGGGGTGAGAATCCCATCTGCATGTATGTGCCAAGCGATTTCACAAGCAACCGGCACTATATATAGCGGCAACCGACACTATATAGCGTCAACCGGCACTATATAAAGCGGCAACCGGCACTATGATATGGCGGTATAGCGGCAACTGGCACTATATAGCGGCAACCGGCACTACATATGGCGGTATAGGGGCAACTGGCACTATGTACCACACAGGTGAATCCCATCTGCATGTATGAAATATGTGCCAAGCGATTCCACAGGCCCTCGTACGTTAAGATAGCGGGCGACCAGCACACCTCAAAAGGCACTACTACTACTACTACTACTACTACTACTACTACTACTACTACTGCTACTACTACTACTACTACTGCTACTACTACTGCTACTACTACTACTACTGCTGTATTCGTACAGCAATTAATTGGCGTAAAATGTAGGAGTCGGCAAAGGCATTCATATTGGTAGGGGGACTGCATTATTGGTAGGGTTAATACGGTTGCCAAGTATTCAGGGATGATTGATAGGTGCATGTGAATGGTATGTATGATCGTAGTAAGAGCTGCACGTTGTCAGATAGCAAATGGAATAATAATAATAATATTAATAGTATATGCACACCTCATGCACTAACCCCGAAACAAAAAAGTATCGAATGACGCAGAATGACGTATGATATAATATTTCCACAAGCCGTAAAGTCGTCCATCACGTCATCATACTCGTACATACCTGGTAGCATATATATTATAGAAGGTACAACAGTACAACTCTCTCATATGTATCATACAGCTATATATCATACATATTATATATATGTACATCTCTACATAACAGCAGTTGCATCAACATGAAAGGTCATACAGCACTTGGCGCAAAAACATGCAGATGCACACCCACCACCCCCCTCTCCCTGAGTTTCACACAGCTGTCAGAGAGTCTGTTCCCCTCAAAAATGAATATATATATATATAAATCCTTCGTGAGGCCCAACTAACCCGCAGGACGCGCGGTCGAAGTATCCAGTAGTGGAGGAATCTTGGCAGAAATTTCCCTGAAAGATCGTATTAATAGCTATTTAGGCACTCTGGTTGCCTACGTAAATAAGGGTATATATAATATGCGCGACTTAATCAACTTGGAGTCTTTCCCAGCCACAGCAACCCGAGTCAACCTATTATTATAGCTTTTTTTCCATTCACAGCATCGAAGCCGGCCGAGTCAAAACCTAGAGTCTTGTCAAGCACAGCATCCCAGCACTGACCACTGCCATAGGGTTAAGGTCAGGGTTTAGGGTCGAACCCGTGTCCTCGACGACGTCATCGATTTCAAGCAGGGGGGTTGTACACATGTGTTACTTGCCTTCGTCATTTCGCTATTGACCACGATCCCCTCTCGAGACGGGCGGGGGGGGGGGGTGGGGGGCGTACTCATTTGGTGCTTGCCTTGGTCGTTTGACCATTGACCATGCTTCCAACTGGTTTCGAGACGGAGGACCATTCCTACTCCTAATAGAGACACCTCCAACAGTTGGGCGCTCATTACGCTGTTTCCATAATATTACAAAGTTTTGTATAGCTAATCTCACCCCCTGTTGGCATATTCCCCTGTGGCGTATTGCTGAGTTAGATCAGCCAGCCAGCCGTAGAGGTAAACACTTCAGCTGGTGTCAAACCAACTGCTTGTTATTCAACCTTCAGCTCTCAGAAGATCATATTACCAATATAATGACGCTCAAGGCCTCCCCTTCCTGTTTCGCCGCATGTGGCCACCATCTATCTCCTGAGATAGCGATCTCTTGGAGCGGGCAGTGTAGTCATGTCGTGCATGACCGTAGTCTTATGACCATAGACCCTCTCATCCCTGCAATGCCGGGACGGAGCACGTTGGGTTTTCACCAACCAGGCAGGCATCGCTTGCACCGAGCGCAAGGCGCCGTGAGGTGCTGGGCGAGTCGCATGACTGGAGGGGGGTGTACTTAATGTTCATGCATGGTCGTAGTCGTATGATATGACCATACGAAAACCAAGCGAACATAATGGAAAAAAACGAAACAAAAAAGTGAGCTTTCTTATTCATTCGTCCAGAAAACGGCCACCAGTTTGCTTTGTTTCTCATTCAATCTCGCTATTCTGGTTTAGTTTCTCATTCAATTTCACCATTCTGTTTGTTTTCTTCTCATTCTGACCTTACGAAGGAGCGCATATATATGTATGTATACGTATATACGTAACCTGTGTTCTCTTTTTTTTCTTCTCGCGTAGATACTCTACTCGCAGGCATATTTAAAAAACAGACGCACACACAACAACTGTGAGCTCTAGGATTTCGTCGAAACTCCTCATATAGTAGGTTCAAACATCCAAGAACAACAACTGGCGAAGATAAAAAGCTCGAACCAGGAGTAGGCACTCAAGGGAGAAAGTAGACATTTGTGCAAGAGGACCTCTTCTTTTTTTCTTCCGTGGCTTTCTTCTCTGGGAGTGCTTCTGAGTGGGTAGAGGTGAAGCTCATGCTACACACTGTTGGCCCATTCAGAACTGAAACAAATGTCCCACACTAATTCCAAGTAGTTTGTCCCCAAATTCGTGGGACCAGTTCTTAACCCATTCATAACTGAAAAAGTGTATTCCACACTAATTACAAGTACTTTGTCCCCAAAAACGGGTTAAGGGGTTAATGAAGGCAACGAAAATAACAAAAATGATATACGAGTATAGGAATATCATTAAATCAGGCAACACGCACGAAATGCCCCCCCTTGGTCAAATGACTAAGGCAAGCAACAAATGAGTACGCCCCCCCCCCCTTTGTCTGCCTGGTCGTTGTAAACCCGACAGGCTCCGCCCCAATTTCGAAGGGGTGCGAGGGTCTTATGGTCGCCATGCATGAATATGAAGTACACTCCCCCCCCCCCCCCCCCCCCCCCCCGCGAACAAAAAGTCCGAGCTGTTTTTTTTTTTCCGACAGTGATGCGAACCGCAAACGCCGAACAGTACTCGCTGTTTTAGCCGCCATGCGGATATTTACCAGCATACTACCCAGGTGCCAGAGGGGTGTCTGAATCCCTCCAGGTATATACCTGTCATGATAGATATGTGATTTCATGTTGTATAGACCGGTCGCCCCGGTGGGCTAGCAGGTGACCACGAAGCCTGTTAGAGTCAAGGTCGCGAGTTCGAGCCCCCCCGAGTGCATGCTCGTAGGGACTTTCTCTCGCAAACAAATATCTTGACTAGAGGAAAGCGCGAGAGCTTGAGTTAGCAAAATTCGATGAAGATCGACGAGCGTTGGGAAGGCTGAACCCTCTGCGCGATAAAAACCAAGGCAAGAACCGTAGTGGGGAGGAGGGAGAGGAGCCTACTTTGTGACCCCGGATCTGAGTTACGACTAGGGAGGAAGAAAGACAGAAGTGCGAAGGTACTAAATGGGATGGAAAACAATTAAATAGGCTACGTATCCGTTAGGGTTGCCTGAATTTCCGATGTAATCGGCATCACATTACACAGGCTCTCCCCCCTTGCATCGGTGGGTTCAGGAGTACACGTTTCATAGAGTAGTACAGGAAATATAATAAGAAAAGGGAACTCCGGTCCAGGCTGGATTTCATACTTGTAAGAGAGGGTGCTTTCTAGACTCATTTCCAAGATAACGACTCCCGAAGTTCTTATCTTCCCTCGTAATCTCAGGCTGACTTTCTGATCAGCCTGCTTCTTATTAGGTGTCCTGCACTGTATAATATACTAGGGGACCAAACCACGGTATGAAACCTGGTCTTGGCTTATACTCATACCAATCTGTCCCGAAATATAAGCACATGTTACACATTCGTATTCAATAAAAGGGTGATTATATTCCGGCACAGAGTAGTATGTATTAACCCCTTAAGAACTGGTCCCACGAATTTGGGGATAAACTACTTGAAATTAGTGTAGGGCATTTTTTCAGTTCTGAATGAGTTATAAGGCAAAATGGTGCTTTTTCGCGCGCCCAAAGAGACTCTGTATTTTATTACGGAGGAGCATAGTAAATAGGACCAAATATCGCTAGAAAAAAACAGAAATGTATAGGGTTCTGTGTCAACCGTAGGTCACCAATATACTATGGTCCCTCGTAAATAGCTTTTTGTTTAACGTCAGCGCATCGGTCAAATCATGCAGACTATACGACACAGAGATAATACATCGCGCATTGCGGTCCTAAGGAGATTAGGCGATGCAACGCCATGCCATGCCATGCCATCGAGTTGTTGTTGTTGTTGTTGTTGTTTGCCAATCTGACACGATTTCATTGGCATATACTCTATACCCGGAGGTCACAAAAAAGACACAAGGGGTCAACAGGTAGAATGAAACATAGGTCAGGGGTCAGGAGATAGAGAAACCAAAAAAGAGAAAGAAAGAAAAAGTAGACAGAGACACGTTCAAATCTCTCCAACGTTTATTAATATTACCATTGTCATATTTGCCACCCGACAATGTGCAGCATGAGCTTCAGCGTTGACCACTCATAACATTCCCGAAAGCAGAAAACCACGGAAACAAAGGAAACCTATGCGCAAAGTCTAACTTCCTTTTATGTCTACTTCCCGCTAAGCTTTATCCACAATACTCCATTTGTTGTCCTTGCTCCCTCCTTCTTCTCAATATGCACTCTTTACGTTCTATTCTTAAGTCCTAAGCCGCATCCAAGCTCCATCCCCACGTTTGACCTCTGGTAAATCGTTGTTTCTCTTAAATTAAGCTCTCTTGAATCATAGCCCCCACTTTGTTGTTCCTCTTTTTTTTTCCATCCCATTCATTATATCCGCCCTTCTTTTCTCTCCCCCTCCTGTATACTATTACCAAATAGTTGCGGTCAAAGATGGGGAATGACGGCGATTGATCATGTGACGTGACGGCAATTCGGCAGTTTTTCGTGTGACGTGACGGCAATATACACGTAACTACTAGGTTTTAGTGTGGACACTTAGGCCATACGCTGTGACGGCTACTCGTTTTTTTTGTGACGTGCCGTCATTCCCCATCTTCGGTTGCGGTTGGGTGTGTTGTTGACGGCCTTTACTCTCGAAAATAGGAAAACGTAAAACAAAAAAAAACGGTCTCGACGATGCTTACCCCTTTTAGTACTGCAGTCCCGTTTTGGGGACAAACCACTCAAATTCTAAGTAGTTGGTCCCCAAAGCGGGACTCCAGTCCTATAAGGGTTAACCCCGTCTACATAGCCGCATCAGTCTCACCCGAAATATAATCTCCATTCCGAATAAAAATTGATATGCAAGCATTATCTATATTCCGGATCAGAGTGGAACATACAGACATCTTAACTGCAGCCCCATCGTGGGGACAAAGCACTTGCAATTATAGTCCGATTCAGGTTTCAGTGTAGTGTACTATTAAACGGTTACCCCCCCCCCGTCCACGGATAAGATTAGCAAAGAGTTTCTTTGTAATATATGGAAACAACGTAATGGGCGCCCAAATGTTGGAGGTGTCTCTATTAGGAGTAGGAACGGTGCTCCGTCTCGAAAGGGATGCGTGGTAAATGGTCAAATTACTAAGGCAAGCAACAAATGAGT
>MEHQ01001785.1:0-16258 GCA_008828725.1 Saccharina japonica | reverse complement strand
CTAGGAAGACCGGTAATTACCTCTGCATAGGTAATTGGTCCGTTTTCGTATAACTTGGATGGCATTCGTATTCGGTATTCGGGGTATTTATAATATCTGTGGGCCATACTTGAAGCCCATCCCGAGCAGATGTCATCTGGCTCGGGGTTTAATAAAAGCTGCTTCTCTTCTACGCTTGACTCTACGGAAAGTGAGTAACACCAAGGATGTTTAATAGACAAACCTGCAAGGGGATACTCTGTGTCTCACCCAGTCTTATCACACCCCCCGTAAAGATCTACTATCAAGGTTCGTCCACCCTTCCTCCGTTTTCCCCAAGAACTCCAGTCTGGTTCTCAGGTAGTTCGCATTTTTATGTCGTTTTTTTTTCTTCGAATATTCTACCGGCACGTATATATATATATACTACGTAGGTGTGTACGTGTGTACCGGTACCAGGTATGTTGTATGTTGTTATATTTTGGATTTTTGGAGTTTTGGATTTCTAGATTTTTACATGTTTTTGATATTAACCCCTCAAGAACTGGTCCCCCGTTTTTGGGGACAAACTACTTGGAATTAGTGTGGGATACGTTTTTCAGTTCTGAATGGGTTAACGGTACCGTTTTTTTTTTAAAGATAGCATGTACCGCACGTTGGAAAGCCAACATTCCAACGGTACCGGTAGAGCCGGGATCGGAGCCCTGCCCCCGGACAAATAAAGATAATGTGCCGGTACGGTACGGTATGTATTCATGTGCGCCATGCTTGCGACAGTGGGCACCCCGCCGACTCAAAAGAGGGGGACCCTATATAAGAGAATAGTGAATTTAACCCATTCATAACTGAAAAAAATGTCGCACACTAATTCCAAGTAGTTTGTCCCCAAATTCGTGGGACCAGTCCTTAACCCCTTACCCCTTAACCCTTCTAGGACTGGAGTCCTGTTTTGGGGACAAATTACTTAGAATTAGAGTGGTTTGTCCCCAAAACGGGTCTGCAGTTCTAAAAGGGTTAAGTTATGGTCCCTCATATTTGGGTACAAACTACTCGGAATTAGTGTGCGACATTTATTTCGAGTTCTGAATGGGTTAAGGGGTTATGAGAGGCCAAATCGGCTGGACCCCCTTACACTAACCTTGTATATTTCCCACTGCTGTGGATGATGAGAGAGAAGGCTAGTTGAACCATTCAGAACTGAAAACATGCCCCACATTAATTTCAAGTAGTTTGCCCACAGATTCGTGGGACCACTTCTTAAGGGGTTAACCCCTTAAGAACCCGTGCCCCGTTTTTGGGGACAAAGTACTTGAAAATAGTGTGGGATACGTTTTTTTCAGTTCTTAATGGGTTAAGAACCGATCCCCCGTTTTCGTGGACAAACTACTTGGAATTAGTGTGGGATAAGTTTTTTTTCAGTTCTGAATGGGTTAAGAGAGCTGTTTTCGGCCTGTGCCACACCGCTCTTAAATCGGGGTATACCAGTACGGCAGCAGAATCTCCTATTACCTATTACAGTAATACAGTACAGGACGCCTAATAAGAATCAGGCCATTAAGAAAGCCAGGTTGAGATTTAAAGGAAAAATAAGAAATTCGGGAGTCGTTATCTCGAAATTAGTCGTAAAAAAAACACCCTTCCTCAAAAAAGAAATCCAGCCTGGACCAGATTTCCGGTTTTTTATTAGGTGTCCCGCACTGTAGCGATGATGCCGGTGGGGCGAAATGCTGGTGCTGACATTGTTGTTGTCCTTGCCCTCCGATGAACGTTGCATGCATTGTGCACGAGATTCAACGTCGATCGCTCGCAAACATTGACAGAACGAAAAAAAAAAATGCTCGTGTACGTATGCAGGAAATCGAAGCCAAAACAGGAAACTCGAATATATAATACGCATACTTCGTATTTGCGTCACACAGGGGCTTCTCCTTTTATCAGCTCTTCGGAGCTTCGAGCTCGATTGCAACATTTGCAACAGCAGACTTCAGCCGTTTGTTGGGCGCTTGCTTCTCTGGTGCGAGCTCTGGCATAGCTCAGAGTAACCGCACAGCCACACGGGATTCAATCCCCCTACGAGTATGAGCCTGTAGTCACACTCCATGCTGCCCTTGCTCCGCCCTTCCCGCTCAAAACACCCCCTTCTATACGTCGTACGTATATACGGATGTGTACAGGAGTGGTCCATGTATAGTGCCAGTTGAACAGTGCCGGCTGCCCGCTATACAGACGGTACAGGACACCTATCAAGAAACAGGAAAGCTGGGCCAGGCTGGACTTCCTGTTTGGGAGAGGGTCCTTTCTGCACTAATTTCAAGACACACGACGCTCATATTTCTTAGTTTCCTCTGAATATGAGCCTGGCTTTCTTATTATTATTAGCATGTTTCTTACTAGGTGCCCTGTACTGCGGTGCATGTAATATCGCTTGGCACGGATGGGATTCACCAGTGTGCGGAGTAATGCCGGTTGCCCGCTATAGTGCCTGCGAAATCGCTTGGCACAGACGGGACTCACCAGTGTGACTGCTGTGTGCGGAGTAATTAGTGCCGGTTGCCGCTATAGTGCCGGTATTGTTGGCTGGCACATACCGGCACTATAGAGGGACCGGCATTACAACATTACTGAAAGCATGCTACGATAGAGGTAGAGGTATACCGTTTTTTGGCTGAAACTGTTTGAGAATGTCGGGGTTCCTTAACCCCAAAATCGTCGAAAAACTTCATTGTAGTGGTAAAATCACCGAAAAACTTCATTTTGGTGGTAAAATCGTCGAAAAACTTCATTCTTGTGGTAAAACCGTCGAAAAACTTCATTATTGTGGTAAAGTCGTCAAAAAAACTTCATTATTGTGGTGCAATATGTGTCGCTGTAGACTCAGGCCACGGGAGTGTCCATCGGGTATGCTCTAAAAGTTTTTGTTTTCCTCCAAAACAATTACTGGGAGAGGTATAGAGTATAGAGCTCCTCAAAATGACCACCCTCCACCCTCCAAAACATGGTGCATCTCTATATACCGTGTATAGCATGCGCCACTCTGTACACGTATACGTATAAACATGTACCAGGTATACTCTTAACTGCTGAGAGCGCCTACTAATAGTAGCCCGGGTAGGCACAATTTGATGCGAGTCGACGAGGGAAGAAAAAGAGCTGAAGTCTTCTCGCGATGAAAATGCAAGGCACGAACTGTAGTGGGGGAAAAGGGAAAGAAGCCCACTTTGTGACCCCACAGATCTGAGTTACGACCATTAATATTGTAGGAAGGAGAGAGAAAGGAAGGGCGGAGCCAATAAATAGGATGGGGAACAAAAAAAAAAAGGAAAAAAAAAACGTGCGCAGAAACCTATTCATAACTATGACTCAAAGTTCCAAGTTTGTTTGCCTCCACCACGAGATGGCTTTCCTATGTAGGAAAAAAAAAATCAACCTAAGCCGTACCGCAGGCCTGACGCATGCTATATGCGTACGATACGTAGAGATGAGATGCGCCGTTTTTTTTCCCCGACGGTGGTGGCTTATTACTTGAGGAGCTCTATACCTTCACCCAAAAACGGTTTTCGGGGAAGAAAAAAAGTGCTGTCGTATATACCCGATAAACACGATGAACAGTGCCATCATGGCCTAAGGGCCCGTTTTAACGAAGAAGAAAAAAAATCGATTTGGAATTTTTTTCATTCAAATCCGCTTTTCATTGGTCAACACACGCACCAGCACCAAAAATTAGGATCTTGGGGCATAATATTAGGTGCTGGTGCGTGTGTTGACCAATGAAAAGCGAATTTGAATTTTATTTTTTCCAAATTGAATTTATTTCATACTCGTTAAAACGGGCCCTAAACATAAAACGAAAAATATTGCACTACGTACGAGTACAAAAACGGAATTTTACGACGATTTGGGGTTAAGGAGCCCCGTCATCCTGAAACAGTTTCAGCCTTAAAAGGGCTACCTCTTATCGTAGCACGAGTCGCCTCCATGAGTTCCATCCCCGCGCCATGGATGTGGGTCTGCTGTCTGCTACCCTGCCCCCCCCTTTTCCCCTCCCCGGCTCCTCCTTGCTTCCTGGCGAGATCCCCGATACGGACGGTAGTAGTCCCGGTCCCTCTATAGTGTCGGTATACAATAGTGGTCCCTATATAGTGCCAGTATACAATAGTGGTCCCTATATAGTGCCGATGTACACCTGTAGTGGTCCCTCTATAGTGCCGGTATGCGCCAGCCAACAGTACCGGCAATATCGTAGCGGCAACCGGCACTAAATACTCCGCACACTGCCACACTGGTTAAATCCCATCTGCTGTGCCAAGCGATCTCACAAGCGAGACAACACCCCATGACATGTCGGCCTAGGCTATATATAGGTAGTCACCGAGACTATTTACAGCAGGCGTTCTTCCACCACCTCTCTTCCTACGCTATGATGGGGCCGTCCGTCCCTACATGGGGGACACAAAAAAAATAGGGTCATGCTTCATGCCCCATAGGGGTCCTTCTTTCTGCCCACGACCCACGACAACTCACGCTGCCAGCTGGTCGACGCAGCAGCAGTTGCTTCCCTCCACACGCCGAGGCTCCGAAAGCTCGGAACTCCGAAGCTTCGCGGTGATATTCATCACTCCGTCGCCTTGCCGCGCTTTCTCTGCCCCCCCTCTTCATCTTCATCAATAAAATGATTGTTTTGAAAGGATAACCTCTTGTCGTACCCGGTACTCGTAGCTACGAAAACATTCAACATTGTTCAAACCATTCAACGCATTCAAAATGTTCAAAAACGTCAGGATATTCAATACTACTCGTTTTGTTTTTTCGTTTTTTTTTTGTCCATGCCATTTATTGTTTTTTTGTGTTCGCCCTTGTTTTTCTCTCTCCCCCTGCGCCCCACTGCCCTTCGTGCCTTTCTTTTTTTTTCTTTTTTTTTTATCGCGAGATGACTTTAGCCCCTTCTTCCCTCGTCGACTCGCGCCGAATGTTTATTTGTATTGTATTAATTTATTCTTAGCTCTTAGTTGTTTCCTGGGGTAGTTGTATTATTACTACTATTTCCACTCCATATTTTTTTAGCCTGTCCTCTGATCATGAGAACAACAACTCAACAACATCAACAACAACAACAACAACAACCACAACAACATTGCGTATGTATCGTAGCTATGAATAGTCATACTCTGTGCTGTAGTATTTTAGCAACTGTTTTCGCGCGATTTCACAGTAGTCCCGTATGATCGTACTTAGTCGGGGGACCAAGAGGTCGGCTTATCGTGTGTACGAGAGTTTCTTCGAGTTTCGACGTGCAAGGCAAATTGCCACGTATCGCAGAATTGTGGCCCATGGCAATACCATATCATAGCTATACCATACCGTACCCACCCGTGGCATCGCATTCCCTAATCTCCTTTATGTAGATACGAAGTATGTATTTATATATACCTTCGTACTGCGTTTGTTTACACTGTACCAGGTATGGCGTATATTCTACTATGTACTTGAATATAAGCACGTTTTGTACATTAATATTCAATAAAAACGGCGCTTATGTTTAGAGACAGAGTGGTACATACCTCTGCTGCTCTGTGCCATTGTTTGTGACCCCGTGACCGCAGAGAGAGCTTGTATATACCGGATGAAGGATCGGCACGGACACTGGGGTGTGCCGGACGTCGACGGGTAGAAAGACCGGCTTAATGCGAAGAGCAGAACACAGGCAGGCATTCGGCCTACGAAAACAGGTTCAAGCATCCCACAGGAGAGAGGGGGTTGCCCTCTTTCTGCCTTTTGTGGCAATATCTTAATATTGTTTGACCGGCTGGATTTCTGAAGTGATCAAGTGACCACCTACTACTACTACTACTACTACGACTACTACTACTACTACTACTACTACTACTACTACTACTACTACTACTACTACTACTACTACTACTACTACTACTACTAATACTACCACTACTACTACTACTACTACTACTATTAATACTACTACTACTACTGCTACTACTACTACTACTACCACTACTACTACTACTACTACTACTAATACTATTAGGGGGGAGCATAGTAAATAGGACCTATGGTACAGACGAAAACCTTTAATGTCTCCTATTTTTACTAAGGATATTTGGTCCTATTTACTAGTGTTTACTATGGTCCTCCGTAATAGTTTATATTACTTACTATTAGTATTAAAGCAGTGGGTACTCCGATTTAACCCCTTAAGACCTGGTTCCACGAATTTGGGGACAAACTACTTGCAATTAGTGTGGAACATTTTTTTCAGTTCTAAATGGGCTAAGAGCGCCCGGTGACAAACCAAAAACAAGCGCTCTTCACTAGTAATACGCATTGCTCTTCTTATCTGTAGTGAGCAATATATATCTAGCTTTTCGTATAGGCGGGACATGCCGATTTTTGACTGCTCTTAAATCGCGAATGCTCTTAAATCGGGGTACCCACTGCTGTAGTCAGTAAAGTAAGCACTTGATGGAGGGGTGGACGAACCTTGATATTAGATACTTACGGGGGGGTTTGGCGCCTGAAGCCGACCCTCCGACTCGAACCCTCTCCCTAACCCTATGTCAGTGGTCAGTGCTGGGATGCTGTGCTGGTAAGTCTTTTTCCATCCCATTTATTATCTTCGCACTTCCGTCTTTCTCCCTCCCTAGTCGCAACTCAGATCCGGGGTCACAAAGTAGGCTCCTCTCCCTCCTCCCCCACTACGGTTCTTGCCTTGCATTTTTATCGCGAGAAGAGATCAGCACTTTCTTCCCTCGTCAACTCTCGTCGAATTTTGCTTACCCACGCTATATTATCCGCTCTCGACAGACGGTGTCATTTGAGAATAAAAACCTCCATGGGGAGAATCGAACCCTCGACATCCGGGCCTACAGGCTTCGTGGCTACCAGTTAGACCACCGGGGCGACCGGCTACTCTAGGTTGACTCGGCCGGCGGAAATGGTGAGCTTGGAAGGACTCTACGTAGGTTGACTCGGGATGCCGTGGCTGGGAAAGACTCCAAGTTGATTGAGCCGCATAAAACATACCCTTAGCCAATCAGAGTGCCTGAACAGCTACCTTATGAAAATCTGCTATTATCACGCTTCGTCCGGTACTGACGTGATGAGAAGGACGGAGTATGGACAGCAAAAATGGAGTAGATAAAAAGCTCAAGCTGGGAGTAGGTTTTCCTACAGAAGAGGGTTAGACTTTGCGCAGAGGGGTATTATTGCTTCCTTCGTGGTTTTCTTGTTTGGGAGTGAACGGTCAACGTTGAAGCTCATCATGCTGCATACTACACGTTGTTAAGGATGGCAAGGATGATAACAGACTAATAGAAATAGTCGTTTCTCGGAGGTACCGACTATCCGACTTATTGGGTTTCCATACTTGCATGAAGGATTGTTGAATGCGGGGTGTTCAAGGACCTTTGTTTTGGCGAGATCCGCTCGGTCTTGTCGTGAATGGGCTGATTATTGCACTCGCTTCGCTCGCGTGACTTAAATCGGCAAGTCGGCCGGCCATCTGCTGGCTTCGCCAACCGAAATATTCCGACTAAAGTCAGTTAGTCAGTTAGTTAGCTAACGGAGCCTACCGAGTAGTTATTAGTCGTGAAATCCTGTCGACTCTCAGCTCTATAAATGGTAGGGCTGGGCACTGACACAGTATGTACTGGCAGTAGTAGTCTACTGGCAGTAGTAATCTACTGATTGACCCGGCCAGTATATTCACCAGTAGTAGTAGGTGTTTTCTTACGTACGTCCATGAAACATGCCCTAATAGAATACGGAAACCCACGGAATGCGTTTCAGGAAGATAGCGTAGAGGGGAGAAACAGTATACTGCAATCCAGTATACTGACTGATTTTGACGACGGCACAATGCGTCAGTCAGTGCCCAGCCCTAATAAATGACTGTATGCCAATATTTCACAAGATTGGGTTACCCACTACGACAATGTGTGCTGATGCGGGTACATACCCTGGTGTTAAAATACACATATTTATACATATCATAGTGGTGCGGATTAGGTCCTGATGCTGGTGCTGCGCCGAGCGCATCTACAGCCAGTAGTGTATTGAAAAACGAACGACTCCCTAAAATCTGCCAGCTTAAAATGTGATACGATAGGTATTATATTATACTATATGTGCAGGCTGTGACCACATAATTTGTATCTCTCTAGGATAAGCAGTCAGGACGGACCCTGGGTGTACTGATTGATGTCGTTGGGTATGTAGAAAGAACGGTTTGTTGTGGAGACAAAACGGACACACATGTATCATATATATGTACGACCTGGTACATATTCATATATACGAGTATATAGCAGTATGATCCATACACACCAGGAACATACCCGTGGTACAGCGAGCAGAATCAGACTCCGCCTGATCCATGGACCCCTTGAGGCTCCACAGCTGGAAACATAATGCCGAAAAAAGTAAACCAAGCATATATATGAACATTATATGGTGGCATCGGCATCGCTCGAAATCTTGAATTTAGTATATACCTGGTATATAATATTGTATACCTGGTAGGTATATAATTTTATATACCTGGTATAAAATATACGCGTCATAGGTTGGGGGGCAAAAATGTGGGGAGTCGGGAGACATCTCTTTCACCCTTTTTGGCAGGCAGAAAGTTTTTTTCTTTGACATGGACCCTTGGCCGACACCAAACCACTGAGTTTTAGTGCGGGGAAAAAGCACCTACAATTCGATGCGAGTCGACGAGCGAAGAAAAAGGGCTGAACTATTCTCGCGATAAAAATGCAAGGCAAGAACCGTACGTGGTGGGGGGGAGAGGGGGAAAAGCCTACTTTGTGACCCCGGATCTGAGTTACGACTAGCTAATACCACTCTGTCCCGAAATATAAGCACCGTTTTTATTGAATATTAATGCTCAAAGGGTGCCTATATTTCGGGACAGAGTGGTAGTTGATAGGAAGGAGAGAGAGAAAAAGGGCGAAGATAATAAATTGGATGGAAAAAGAAAAAGAAAAAAAAGACACCGTTGACAGCGACAGTTTTTGCCATGCTTGACATGTCTCCTCACATCTTTGTTGGGACCGAAGGGGGGGGGTGCTTGCAATATGCCATGTCGGGCCCCGGATGAAGGGTTTATTATTGTCGTCGGACGAACGCGTACGTACATATAATACATATATATTCATATCATACTCGTATATATATAGCACGCATGGACACACGCCTACGAGTATACAGCACGCATGAACTATACGAGCATCTTTCTCTACCAGGCATCACTAATCACTGATATGTGGACGGAAATATAAAGGACGCTTGATCTTTCTGTTCAGACCGCAACGGCCCTTACAAATCCGGCCAGAGTGGCCTACTTCTGGTATATATACAGCAGTTATACCAGGTACTTATTATATAAGTATTACGTAATAGGTATTTTATATGTGTATGATGGCACACGGACGGGTGATACAGCTAACAAACCCCCCTGGGGACAAATTTCTGAAAATAAAACGGTGGCTACGTCGAGGGTGGTCGATTTTTTTTTTCGACATCTCACGGAAATTTTTGTTCGTTAGGGGGGGGGGGGGGTTAATAAAACCAAGAGAAAAAAATGAAAATAAGGATAATTTTTTTTTTCCATTTTCTTATTTCATCATGTGATCACAACGGTTGCAACGGTTTTCTATTCCGACCTCTGGGGGTGTGGTGTGTCGTTTTCTCTTTTTTTTCTGGACGCCCCTGGCTACGTATGGAAAGATTTCGGCGAGAGATTTTTCCAGGCACAATTTGACGAGAGAGAGAGTCGACGAGAGAAGAAAGTGCTAATAAGTCTTCTCGCGATAAAAATGCAAAGCACGAACTCGTACGTAGTGCAGGGGAGGAGGGCGAAGAGCCTACTTTGTGACCTCGGATCCGAGTTACGACTATTAATATCATATGACAGGAAAGAGAGAGAAAAAGAAGGGCGAAGATAGTAAATGGGATGGTGGCTCTGCAAAGATCTCGGCGAGACCTTTCCAGTGGGAAGCGCGAGAGCGTGAGTAAGCAAAATTCCATGAAAATGGACGAGCGTTGGGAATGCTGAATCCTCTGCGCGATAAAAATCGAGGCACGAAACGTGGTGGGGAGAGGAGGGAGAAGATCCTGCTTTGTGACCCCGGATCTGAGTTACGACTAGGGGGGGAGAGGGGCACAGGTGCGGAGATAATAAATGGGATGAAAAAAACAAAAAAGAAGAAAAAAAAGGTACACACCTCTTCGTTCTTGGAGGGAGAGGGTGTGTTATTTTAATGGTGAGCAACAACCCCATTAATAGTATTGCTGGAAGACAGTACCAATCTACGTAAGAACCGCCAATCAATGCAGTACGTACGTAGCTTAATGCAGTTAGGAGTCAGGAGTTTGACCACTTCAAGGAGTCTGTCATCACGCTCCTCATTCCCACCATTCTTGTATACATATTAAAAATATATATATATTATATCATACATAGCACGTGTGTGTGTTTTTTTTCTTCTAGGGGCGCTTCTGTCTCCCTGCGTCATTTGTATTCTGTTTCGTTTCAGAATTCTGTTTTTGTTCTTATTTTTTAGTTCGGCTTGTTGTGTCGTTGTGTTCTCGTACCCGGTACGTTAGCATCTCACTCGCCTTGCCCATTAATTTGCGTTTATTTTGTTTTGGTTTTTCTCTGTTTCACAGTCTGTGACCACATAATTTGTATCTCTCTAGGAGTAGGAATCAGGGAACACACTGGGTGTACTGATGTGGTTGGGTAGAAAGAACGGGTTTAATGTGAAGACAACACACACATATCACCCGTGTTGGTACGGGCGGTATTATATATCCGCGATCGAAGTATTACACTCAGCTACGTAGCAAAGATGAGCTTCGACGAAATCCTCGCGCTCACAGCTGTTGTTTTTTAATTTTTTAAATAAGGGCAGCGGCCAAAAAAAGGTATACCTGGTCCATTTGCGGCCAAAAACAGGTACATACCTAAAACCAAGTCAAAAACGCACTCCACGTGCCCTGCCATTGGTCCAAACCTCGTTGTACCTGTTTTTGCCTCTTTAACACCCAGGTATACCTGAGTTTGTCTACTCTGCTTGACTTTCACCTTTTTTTTGTCGTTTTTAAGCCGATCAGAGGCCCTTCATAGTTCCACCCTATGCCCCCTCTATACAAATGCCGACGTACGCGGAGACCCCCTCCTCCCTTCGCACCTCGCACCATACGCCACTCGAGCGACACACATATCTGCCTACACACCTCCGCCCAAATAATACGAGATAGACGGTCCCCCTTCGGGATTGTGGTTGACTTGGAATACCAGGGGTATCGCAAGCTGAGAAGGGAGAATACAGCAGCAGTCGTTCGTTCCTCGTACTATTAATAGCAGCTACTCGTACGTAGCCACTGGGCGAGCACGAAGAACATGAAAAAACTCTACTTCGCGTTGCAAGGAACGGCAGGTTCGTGGGGTGCGTTTTAAACTTGATTTTAGTGTGTACCTGTTTTTGGCCCCGAATGGACCAGGTGTACCTGTTTTTGGCCGCTGCCCTTTAAATAATATTGCACGCTCTTCACAAAACCGCACTTCTTATCTTATCATCATGTTGTATGTGTTTTATGTTTTATCGCTCGACATGGGGTCCCCTACGGGTTGGCTCACTATTAATAAGTGCGTACCAAGGTTAAGTTAAGCCTGTTGGGGAGCTGTTCATTATTTACTTGTGAACCGGGGGCGGTGGAAGGTTAAGGTTTGTGGCGGGGTGGTGTCGGGGGTCGAAGGTCGGGGTTCCTGACTGCGGTGTGCGGTGTGCGGTGTGTGATGGTGGTTCTGTGGTGGTTCTGTGGCGTCTGGTCTCCATCGTCAAATCAACGAATGAAATGTGTCTCCGTCCAACCAACCAAGCGAAGCAGATCTTCGGACAACATACGGATCTTAGGATCTTAGGATACCCGCTATATATTCAATTTTAATGCTCACTTGTATCATATATAGGTACGTAGACGTTGTATTTTTTAGGTGATAAATACGTCGCTTCCTTCACTTTGCTTTTTTTGGTGCTGTATAATATATACGCGTGCAGGAGTACCGAAAACATATATTTATATTTCCGTCACTATTAACCCCTTAACCCATTCATAACTGAAAAAAATGTCGCACACGAATTTCAAATAGTTTGTCCCCAAATTCGTGGGACCAGTTCTTAACCCCTTAACCCCTTAAGAACTGGTCCCCCGTTTTTGGGGACAAACTCCTTGGGATTAGTGTGGAATACTTTTTTCAGTTCTGAATTAAGAATTGGCCCCACGAATTTGGAAAACATGGAACTATTAATAGTATGGGATAATGTTTTCAGTTCTGAATGGGGTTATAAATCAGAGTGACGGATACCAAGCCATCTCCCACCTCTTTCCTTCTACCCATACCCGTGGACGTATCATACATACCACTATGTCCAGAAAAATAAGCACCTTTTTATTTAATATTAAGGTACAAACGGTGCTTATATTTGTGGACAGAGTGGTATGCAGCAAGCACACCCAGTGCCCTTGCCAATCCTTTTATTAGTAGCCGTGGATAGATGATACTCCTGGTATCTGCAAGCTCGACACAGAAGAGATACACGTACTGCCTGCAGTACGTTAAAAATGCAAGTAAAGGGTCGGCGTTCTTATCCAGCAAAAAAATAAAAATCGCGCAATTTCTAGCATTTCCATATTCTCCTAAAATCATTTCCAAATATTGGAATACGAAGCCTTCCAAACATTTTGCCCTCTGTTAAAATTCCAAACTTTCTAAAAGAAATCCTGTTTTTCCTGCTTTTCCCGTTTGTTTTGGAAAACAAAAAAAAACAAAAAAAAAATGGGAAAAAAGTTGCTCGATTAAATAGAAAGACCCTAACTTCGTGATTATCTATCTGGAGTGGAAGAAAAAAAGACCTCTCTCTCAGGAAATGTGTCGTCGCGTACTGCGTACGGTAGTTTCGGAAAAACTCGTCTCCGAAATTCGAAATTCGTCTCGGGCGGGGTAAATGTTAATGTTATGATACTAAAGTACTATTCATAATAACATTAATCCCTTAAGAACTGGTCCCCCGTTTTTGGGGACAGACTACTTGGAATTAGTGTGGGATAAGTTTTGCAGTTCTGAATGGGTTAAGACAGCAATAAAGGTGGCCCCTTTTTATAGGGCCCTATTAATAATAGTGCGTTCAGTGTTGGAGGTCCCTTATATATATATTCGTGTGAACGTCCCTTATCAGCGTCGATACCTTATCAGTCAGGTAATCAGGGTCGGTACAGACCCCTTGCAGCCAGTGTGCGTGCGTGCGTCTTGTCTTCACATTAAGCCCGTTCTTTCTACCCAACTACATCATTATCATCAGCACACTTATTTTGGTGTCTGTCCTGATTCAGTAGGGTAGTTATCGGCAAAAGTGGTGCACAGAAATTTATCCCTTTTAGAACTGCAGTCCCGTTTTGGGGACACATTACTTAGAATTAGAGTGGTTTGTCCCCATAACGGGACTGCTGTAGTTCTAAAAGGCGCTTTATATACCGTTTTCCCTCCCTCATGGAGGGTTTTCTACTGCCGTAAGTAATACGTATACACGGCGTGTACATATTAAAATGTAATACCAATCTGACCGGAAAAAAGGACCATTTGAATTAAACGTTAGTATACAATTGGTCCTTATATTTTGGATCATACTGGTAGTGGGTTATCTTGCGTGTTATATCGCTGTCCGAACCTATTAGAACAAATCTATTATAAACTTACAAAGTAAACGGTACCTATATTTTGAGACATAGTATTAATGATACGTAGTATACGATACTATTAATATATACAATGTCATGTAATATATACGGCGGGAGAAGAAAAAGAAGAAGAAGGGGGGGAGGGGAAGAAGAAGAAGAAGAAGAAGAAGAAGAAGAAGAAGAAGAAGAAGAAGAAATACAAATACTTGACGTCAGGCGAATCGAAAGAAAGAAAGAAGGGGGGGGGCAAAACAAAACAAAACAAAAACAACCATGTCATGTTATTTCCAAACGAAACATAACAACATTTAACATTTAACATTTGTTTTGCAAATATATGCTTTTTATTGTTCGTAATATGGTTGAAATTGTTATGAAACAACACAACAACAACAACAACAACAACAACAACAGACATCAACAATCAAAATCGTCAGCCCCTCGAGGCCCCGCCGCTGGCACCTGCCGCTGGTACCCCGCCAAGTTGGCACACGGCACCTGGCACCTATACGAGTATAGCACACAGCAAGTAGGAACTTCCAACTGATGAGAGAGCTAAAAAGCTGGGTCCCCCCCCGCCGCCCTTTTTGGGGTGATGTTTGGACTCATCAAGGAGCGTGACGCCTACCTGCAGCGTGCACCCACTCTCGTGATGTTTTGGACTGTCTGTGCTCTGTGCTGCGTGCTTGCTCTTCGGAGTTCAGACGGGGGGGGGGGATGATGATGAAAGTTTGTACATATCGTATGTCTTTACTATTAATATTAATAGTAAAATACACCTGGTAGATACGTATATAATACCAGATATAATATGCAGCAAGGAGTCGTATCTTACATATACCAGGTAGTATTAGTATACGATACGGGCATACCGGTACAGTATACAGCATGATCCTGTGACCACATACACACGATTATTACTGCTGTGAACATGAGCTATATTACGCTCGTGAATGTGAAAACAACGACAACGACAACTCGTATATACAGCTCGACGGGCACACTACTCGTATACGGTCGGCATAAATTATATTTCTACATATGTACATTTATATGTATGTACTAATAACAGTATGCGTTTCGGTCGCAATCTAATACCTGGTACTAATTGTATGATTTTCGGTCGCAATCTCCAAACTGAAAACTGCCCCCCCCCCCCACCCCCCCCGCCCCTTTTCGGGGAAAAGCTACTTGGAATTAGTGGGGCACCTTAGGCAGTATAGTAAGCGGGTAATACCGTACGTAACCCCTTTTGGAGCTACAAAAATAGTGGGGTTGCCCCTATAAGGCTGTCTGAGTAGTGCGGTATCCCGATATAAGGCGGTCAAAATCGCTTTGCGCCACCGGAGAAATGCACTCATAACCTGGAATGAATAAGGCCGCTTCCCCCGATAAGGCGGTCGTATTGCTTTGGCACACCACCCCCTTAATGGGAGACACCTATTAATACCTGATGTCCTGCTGATGTTGTATCATACTTAAGTGCAACTACCAGAACGCCCAGCCACGTTTTTGAGGACAAAACAACTCGGAATTAAGGTGGGGAAACTTTTTTTGCGAAGTAGTACGTAGCAGTAGCGAAAACGCTACGTACGTACGACGAGTATGAAATGAATCGTTGGTACGTAGGAAAATGTTTATAAAAACCGAATGATCCAAGCCACGCATCCCGCGGGTGGCCCGCTCGAGCGATGACTCACTCCGTATACCGTCGTATATACTCGTACCGAGTATATCTTTCTCTCTCTCTATTCGTGTTCGTATCATATGCTATTAATGGATTATATTTAGATACGGCTTGGTTGTTGGTGCGTTCTTCTCCTCGTATCGTATAATATTATACATATCTCTGTCTCGATCCTTTTTCATGCGGGAGCTTCATCAGCTCGTCCCAGGTCTCATGTCTCAGGTGGATGCTCGATTGGCTACGAGTATTCAGCTATTCAGAGTACGTATCATACCACCACCACCACCATCACCACAGCCAGTAAAGCGCTTTGGTTTTGCACAGGGATGGGGAAGCGTGCTACGACCGTACGATGATAGAGGTAGCACTTTTGGGCGGAAAAGGTTTATGAAAAACGGGGCTCCTTAACCCATATTCGTCGGATATTGGTTATTCTTGTGTCGCCATATTGCTCATTTTGGACTCAGGCCATGTGAGTGACTGCTGTTCATCGGGTACGTACGTACAATATGTTCATGTATATTTAAAATGCTTTTTAAAAAAACACAGCTGTGAGATCGAGGATTTGATCGAAACTCGTCTTTGCAAGCTGAGTGGGATATCATAGGATACTTCGGTCGCGCGAACTACGTACGGGTTTTGAGGGAAACAAAATCTGACATATATCTGTCGAACTCAAGGGAGGTCACATATGTACGGTGTACTTCCTGATATATATATATATATATATATGTACTATGTATAGAGCACTTTTATTTCCCTTCAAGATCAGTTTTTGGGTGATGTATATACTGGTAGAGCTCGTCCTCAAGTGACCACGCTCAGAAAATACAT
>MEHQ01000621.1:0-31689 GCA_008828725.1 Saccharina japonica | reverse complement strand
AAGCAAGACGCTATCGCGAGAGCTAGAGGGAGGGGTGCGCACACCTTCGGATACTCGATCCGGAGGTGGGTGCGCTGCGATGTGTGGTGGAGTGTCGCGGTTTTCGTGCGAGTTTCCACCATCCATCGCTTCGACTTCGATTGCACGTTGCCGCGTAATCGGTGTCGAAAGGACTTCCGCGCACAGAGCTGCAATATCATGCAGATCTGGGCGTGGTGTCGGGGTGACATTCGTCATGTGAGTAGTGGCAGGCTCACTTGAGGAAGAGGTCGGCATTACTTGGGAGCGTGCAGCTGCAGCAGTCGAATGCGAAAGAGGATCCGAGTTGGGGACATCTCGAATGGGGCCAGAATTCACCGAGCTCGGCGTCATGCTGGATACTGAGGTCAGCTCGGACAAAATATTGTCGAGAACGGACGCTACATCCGTACGTGGGGTTGGATCAACACCAGTAAGAGAGTCGTTGGCTACGCAAGCACACGAGGCTGGCACTACAGCAGCATCCAAAGCTGGGGGAAGGGTCAGGCCGAGGTCGAGCGGAGGGGCAGCAGCATCCAACTCGCTAGAGGTAGGGGTTACGCTCAATTCAAGGGAGTCGGACTCGGAGGGTGGAAGGCTTCGGGAGCTGGCTACCAGGTGGAAATTTCGAGACATGTCCTGAATTTCGGTCAGATGGTGAAGCGAATCTGCGATGTTCTGGCCTGCCAGCAGGGATACTGTTGCAGGTGCGACGCGGTTATCAACACAACTGTCGCAGCCAGCGCCTACTGGGGCTGCGACTACTACCGCGTCTAGGCAAGGCTCGATGGGTACATCTGGTGCTTGCGAGCCAGATGGAGAAGACTCATCACCAGAGGAGTTCATTGGAAAATCCAACGAATTAAAAAATCAGCTATTTTTACTCGTACGTACGGAAGACGAGAAAAATCGAGGGAAAAATAAGCAAGAGATACTGCCGAGCGTATGGAGAGTCAAGCTCGCAAAGAGAGCAACCAAGCGTGATCGAGTCTCACGTGTCTGTCGCCGACGCCATGTATTAACGTATTGCAGCCCTGGGGAGGTTAGGTACGTAGCTACAAATGCGGTATGGGGCAAGCCCGACTACCGTGCAGGTTTGAGACGAGACGCAACTCCGTTACTCACAGTTTTGATGCTTGAAGTCTTATATTTATTATCGCGCTGGTTCTGGGCTCAGAGAATTCTGAGAACCAGGGGGAGCAATTATTATTTGCTCGATGCGCGTTTCATCAGAAACACGCCACCTCAACAATAGAGGGGAAACGGGGATACCATGAATACCATGACATTGTCCTGATCTTCCAATCACTTGTTAGTGTTTGGTCAGTTTTTCTGACCTCGACAATTCCAATTGATAGACCGTGCTCGAAATCGTTCGGTTGGACAATTTCAATTGATAGACAACACTCGAAACAAAAATTGGCTGGACAATCCCGACCAATAGATATCACTCGAAATAATTTGACGGCATTTCCAATTTGTAGGCATCACTCGAAATACTTTAGTTGGACAATTGCATTCAATAGATAGCATTCAAAAACAATTGTCTCTGCAATTCCAATTACTAGACAGCACCCGAAATCAATTGCAGGCTTCATTTAGTAGACAGCACCCAAAATCAGTTGTCCGGACAATTTGAATGAGTATACTTCAATCGAAATCATTCGGTTGGGCAAATACAATTAATAGACAGCATCCGATCAATTGTAGCCACATTAGACTGTTGTAATACGAATGGTCCAAAGAATTGCCCAGGAAATTCCAATTAATTGACAGCACCCAAAATCAATGGTCTCGACAATTCCAATTACTGCAGTAGACAGCACCCGAAATTAATTGCCCGGACATTTCCAATGAATATACTTCAATCGAAACCATTTGGTTGGGGGATTCCAATTAATAGACAACACCCAAATACAATTATAGACACAATAGATTATTGAAATAGGAATTGTCCAGGGTGTGATTATATATAGTACGTGCACAACAATTATTGAGAAGAGGATTATTTGAAGCATCCGTATTTACATGGTCTTTTTACGTTGAGGTTGCTTGTTACGGTGCGGTGCAGTTCGATGTGGTTTTGCCGAACCACATGGCACCGTACAATTAGGCCTTGAATAAAACCACACCGAACCACACAACACAGTGGAACCTCAAACATAAACTCCGCACCGCATCGCACAGAGTACCACTCCACAATAATAAATACCGTGATTAGTCCGTAGGGCAAAAAAAGACAAGTGGTTAGGTGCGGTGCAGGTGCAGTGTGGTGCGGGTGCGGTGCGGTGCGATTTTACCCGGTTTCAACCGGACCGCACCGCACAGTGTAAACACCAAAAAACAAAATCAGCACCAACGATTCTCGAAGTCTAAAATCCGTACCGCACCGCACCGCTCCGTAGGATAATTCTAACACGAACATGAGAGGAAGGGAAAGGGGGCTATACCGCCCTTTTCGCGACAACACGGGGGTATAGGGAAAACAAGCCCACAACAGGTGCCCGCGCGTGTCCCGGTCTGCTTCAAATTAAATTATGACACGCTACGACGTAGCGAGACGCCCGAAGCCCATGTCAAGCATGCATACGCACATTTTTGGTTCTTCTTTCCCGGCACGTTATTGGGCTAAACGGTGCCGTGGCGAAGGAGGGTACTCCACAAGGATCCACGCTTTTTAGCAACACTTATGGGGGGCTTACGCCTCCGCAATTCGACTATTAATATACCAGGTATGTATTTCTTCATCCCATTTATTATCTTCGTACTTCTGTCCCTCTCCCTCCATACTCGTAGTCGTAACTCAGATCCGGGGTCACAGAGCAGACTCTTCTAACTCCTCCCCACATGTGGCATCGACTATCAATAGGTACTACGTCACAGTTACAATGCAGCATGCAGTAGAGAAGTAGAGCAGACAATTCAATGCCATATACTCGTACGCGTAATATACGACAGGCACGACCTACCCTGTTAGCAATCCAGCTGCGTGAAAGAAAAAAAAACGGGGGAAAAAAGTAAGAATCATAAAAATATACCAGGGTAAACAGAGGTACCCGTCGTGTGCCTTTTTTTCCTATTCCCCCGTTTGGACGAAAAAACTCAAAATAAAAAATGCAGGTGTACCCCCCGTTGACCATTCATCAGATAAAACGCTACACCGTGATAAGCCTGGATAACCTATACCGGGCTCATAAGGCGGTATCATCCTGTGACATCTCGTAAACGGCGGACTGCAAGTGAGTGGTACATGTATGGCACATATACTACGATTTCGTAAACACAACGTGTAGCAGCAGTAGTAGTGATCGAGTGATCAGAGATAAAGATAGCTCTGACGAGAAACCTTCAAGAAAAGCAGAACGTTCTTCTTACAGTTTTCGGGTCACTTTGAAGCAGCGCACTACTCACTTACAGGGTGAAGAGCTCCGCTGCACACAAGAGCAAGAGCACCAAGGACGACAATCCGTCCGTTGCAAGACGCTGAATTGAATGGTGATATGCATATGCTTGAATGATGATGCTAAAACAGTCCCTGGTGAACAATGTTCTGCCTGCTGCTGTAGTGCTGCCTGTCTGTGTGTACCTGTCGTCGCGCCCGTCCGCCAAGCTGACCATCAATTATAGCACAGCACGGCCGGGTGGAGGCACTCTGTTGTATACAGCAGTACCGGCCCGCTCATAAGAAACCAGAAATCGGGCTTAGGCTGACTTTCTTATTTGAGAAAGGGGTGTGTCCCACACTAACTTCAGTATAATATATGTCGACTTTCTTATTTACCCCGTAATGTTTAGGCTGAGTTTCTTGTGGGGCACACTGTACCAGGTACAGCAGTACCTAGAAATGCGAGTGTTACTACAGGAGCAGAAGCAGTAATCTGTTTTGTACTGATATTACATAATGCCATACCAGGTATATAATACGTACGGTACGTACAATACCAGTCGTCTGCTATACCGAGAATGATGACCTCTACGGGCGCCAGTACTACGTTCGGTGTACACTGCGCAGGACTACGCGGGGTAATGGGTAAACCAACAGGTATATGTGCCCCGTAGTTACAGTAGGTGAATACACTACGCGTATCATTTCATTGGGACTATACCCTTTCACCTTCGAGGGACACGATACATAAACTACCGCTCGCTGTAGGAGCGTGTTACGTGTTTTTTATTGCAACTCGTCGCCATCAAACCATTTACCCCGTACGAGGCACGTGCGGTCGCACACACAGCTTGCTTGCGCAGATTATGAACTTCCCGATCTCACCAACAACAGGTGTCAGTCTATGGGCTATATGACCCCCCCAAAAATGCATTTTTTGGAGGGTCATATTATATATACGTAGCCATAATAATAGGTGTCAGTCAATACGTCGACTTCAGGAAATATCGTATGTTGACAAGATGTTGATAATAATATTTGGGCTAATATTGTACGACAAATACATGTGTATGTATGCATCATATGTATGTATTTATATGTATAAACCGGTCGCCCCGGTAGACCAGTGGTCAACTTCAAAGGCTACTGGCATTGGTACCCAAGTTCGAGTCCCACCGTGGTGAGATTTTTACTTTATTTGAAAAAATAAAAAGGAACCAATTGCTGAGAGCGCCTTCGTGGCGTGGGTAGGCGGAATCCGACGCAAGTCGATGAGGGAAGAAAGTTCTGAAGTCTTCTCGCGATAAAAAATGCAAGGCAAGAACCGTAGTGGGAGAGGAGCCTACTTTGTGACCCCGGGTCTGAGTTACGACTAGGGAGGGAGAAAGACGGAAGTGGGAAGATAATGAATGGGATGGACAAAAACAAATATGTATTCACTCGTGCTTGTCGTATATGGCATTGCATTGTCTGCTCTGCTTACTCGTACTGCATTGCAAACGGCGGTGTGTCGTTGTTTGGTAAACACATAATAGTAACTGGCTCTCATCGTAGTAGGATTAAGAATCGGCACCGACATTGATTGGCTGTGCTGGATGTCGACGGTTAGAAAGGACGGTTTGATGTGAAGAACACACACACACGACGCCACCCCCCCCGGACGCATGCTACGATAGAGGTGCACCATGTTTTTGCCTTGGAAGGGTGGTTACTTGAAGTGCTCTATACCTCATCCCAAACTGATCATTAAGGGAGGAAAGTAAACGTTCTATCCGACGAACAATCCAATGGCCGAAGCATCGTATGATACAAAGAACAATATTGCAACAAAAATAATGACAATAATGACAATAATGACAATAATGACAATAATGACAATAATGACAATAATGGCAATAATGCCAATAATACCAATAATGACAATAATGGCAGCCGATTTTGGGTTAAGGAGCTCGATCATTCCGAAATAATTTCAGCCAAAAAGTGCTATTGTCTATCGTAGCACGCATCCCGCTGCTACACCAACCACACACAGGTGACGTAGTAGGTGCCTTGGTCGATCCTCAATCAATTATTAGTCAACTGGCGGACGCGCGTGACGACGACCTACAGCACCAGCACCACCAGTGCTCATTCACCGCGGTGATAAAAATTGTACAAATGCCACCATCATATATATGTTTCGCCGTTTTGCAGCCGAGCTATTAATAGTTACCGTATTTTCAGCATTATTTGTACATATATATGAGCGGCGTGACCTGAGCGGCCGGACTCTTTAGGCGGTCCACTGTTGCTGCTCGAAGTTCGAAGATCTCCGGAAACTGGCAGAATAAGACGACGCGCGGATATTCATATTAATAGTTACAGTAACAACCTTGGCTCTTCTTTGGAGGGTATACAATTTCGCCAGAGCTATCTTCGAGTCTCTGCTGTCTACACTACTACATACAGCATTGCTACCGCAGTTCTGTGTGCGTACTTACTTGTAGGGATAATTACACGATAGTTATACAATCAATGCATTTATTCGTTCGGTCACAGCTCGCGGTTAGTTTTTTTACGGCATTACAGCATTTTATATCTTATTTATTTCGGGTACACCGAGGCAAGAAGGGCGAGGCCGTTTCTCTCAAGGCTTGTCACGATGTAGATCCGCACAGCGCCGCGGCGCGGCTACGAGCAGTCTATTGTTGAAATACAACGGTGCGGCTCGCGGGGTCTACCACATTAAATTGAGTTATTATGTGGAAGCTTTCATGGAAGGGGGCCGTATTCACTTCCTTCCACATGTGTAGTTCAGTTTTGGACACGCATAACATGCTGTAGGGATTTTAGGTGTACCTCTTCGGACTTGTGTATCCTTTCCCTGCTGAGTGTACGTGTTCTTTAGGATTCTCTGATGGCTCTAGCACTTTTGTGACCACGGGCCGTGATCTTGCTAGATCAGACTATAGGGATTAGCAACTGAAACGAGTTTAATGTGATGAAAAACAACAACAACAACAACAACATGTCCATAGTTCTGTGAAAGTTTCAGTTTGAAGAGGGCCTTCGGCCACTAGACAGGTCTATTAATAGTGTGGTTCCGCGCTGCGCGCTACACGATTATGAACATCGTTTGTAATCGGTCCAGATGTTGGTAATCGGGATGGGCCCACTTTGGGTGGGACGGTGCATACCAACTGGAATCAGGGGGTGGATTCATGCCCTCGCTTCCAAAATATGTTACTTCTTCGGAAATAAATGTTTAATTTACACCCAATGCAATCCCCTGGAAGTGAAAAATATTTCATGGAAGGAAGTAAGACAACTTCCATGGAGGAAGTAAAACAAAAAACATGTACGTAATTTTTTTACTTCCATGGAAGTAGAAAACACTTTCTTCGTGGAAGAAAATGTTGCTTCCATCAAAGCAAAAAACGTTCGTGGAAGTAAAATTAAAAACAAATCCTTCCATGTTTTTTACTCACGTACATATAGTACGTGGAAGCTCTCATGGAAATAAACTCAAAAGTCTAATAACGTGGTAGATCGGGCTCGCGGTGCGTTTTTGGGGGGGGCGGGGTCGTATGGCGCGGTGCTATGCGGTTCAGGGCCATCCGGATTTTGTACTTTTTTCGAGAACGGTGTGGTTATCCGTTCAGTAGAGTACTTGGTTCTTGCGGTGCGGTCGGGCGTCTACTGTGCCAGAATAAGGTATATGTGCCGTCAATAGTTGTGTCATTACGGTGCGGTTGAGCGTCAACCGCGGTGGTAGCAAAGCTGGTGGTGTTTCTGTATGAGGATTATATTACCCCGGGCTGGGTAACTGATCGATATTTTACCCCAGGCAACACCTTCATATTTGACGCCGACGAGGACACGGGTTCAAATGTCACTTCGAACGTTTCGGTTTTAGAAACGCTTGTGCGTGAACATAGTGTATCTCTCCCTGGTTACGGTGCTCCGTCTCGAAAGGAATGCGTGGTCAATGGTCAAATGACTAAGGCAAGCAACAAATGAGTACGCCCCCCCCCCCTCCTGGTTCCCCAGGGTATTGAAACGAAGTGAGTAGATCCACGCATACGGCCGTATATAGTACCGGCGTCCCAAAGATCCCGCCGTTCAAGGGGGGAAGGACGCCGCAAGGATTACCCTGGGCTGGGTAATCAATCCATATTTTACACCCCTATACTCGTATGATATATAACTCGGTAGGTAACACCCTTACACGGCGTACCGTATGATATGCACATATTCTCAAGTTTTCACCCGGTAGCCGGCGGTAAAAAATAGCGTACGTTCGGGTTTACAAAAAACGGTTCGGGTTATTGAAGAGCAGTGTAGTTACTGTGATACGTTTGCGTATACCTGTGTGTGTTGTCTTCACATTAAACCGTTATATCTACCCAGGTACATCAGTACATCCAAGGTCTGTCCTGATTCCTAATCGCGGTGTGATGCTCGAGATGTAATGGAAGGGGCGCGACGTGCTGGCTTGAAATCACAGCTTCTCTTCAGTATAGGAGACCTCTTGTTTTATATTAAACCTCTGACGATGATGAGGGACAAAACGGCTAAGCTGGGAACGAGACCCTTGCGAAGAAGAATAGGAGAGTGCCAGAGGGGTGAGAGTTGGCGAGGCTCTGTTTGACAGCAGAGTCCTCGCTAATAGCCCGCTAGTCGGGTGGTTGCGCTAGTTCTCCAGCTATCAGCCCGTTAGCCGGATAGCTATACCTCGCAGTAGCCAAGGGAACTTTCCCATGATGCTTAGCTATTCCTGAGTGATCGTCTTATTATCTTATTATACCCAAAGGGTAATGCCAATCATACTCAAGGGGCAATATCAATCTTGTGGTAATCTCTCACGCTAAGCGGGTTGGTGAGACTGTGCTCGTCGATGTTTTTGTCGTTGAACCTAGGTGCCAACCTGTAGTACGGGCCTGCCAACAAGAACTACTCGTACCAAATCTGAGCAGCGAGTCTTGATACCTTATTATCGCGACACCATCCTTAGGCAAAGCCGCGAGCTTATAGGATGTGAATGCAATAGCGATAGGATGTTGTGTCGTGCTACTCGCTGAGGGAGACTTGAAAGGTCAAAAGTGCCCGTCGACAAGGAACGCCAAATCTCGGCAAGGCTCGGAATACCGTCGTGACACCATAATTACAACAGTGAGCATAAAGTAGCTACTGTTGTAATACCGATAGTATTAGGATGTGGGGGTGAGTGTATTTTCAATGGGTTTCGAACGGGAATTGGCGTTCCGCTCGCCACCGGGCATGGTTTTACAACCACAATTCATTGCTCAGCCCCCCCCAATAAAGCGAACCCTGCGTCAGAGATACACTACAAAACAGAAAACAACACAGCCACTCACTCACTCACGAAGGGTCAGAATAAAAAGCAGACTGCTAACTTGTACGTAGAGGGGTGTGATTTAGGTACGGGTCTAAATAACCGCACTCGTTTTTTACTGAGTGATACAGCAGCATGTCATTCGTGGACCTATGCTTATCGCGCAGATCCCTTGCTCTCGGCTTTTGTTTTGCCTGGCGTGATCCTATCGCAGCGCAGTCGGCCCAAACGAAGCTCTGCACCCAACGCCATGATGACAGCCAGGAGGCTTCTGGAGAGCCTTCTCGTCTTCTCCCTCCTGGTAGCTGCCAACTGTGAGTTCGGACCGCATTGAGGGGGTAGCCCATTTCAACGCGGTTTAGGTCTCCTGTGTCTGGTACCATCGGGCAAGAAATATCTATTTGGAGCTTGGTAGTCGCATGTAACGGGTACCTGCGCCCGACAAGAATGGACTCTGTAGAATTTCCTCTCAGCTACACATTACATGCCGTTTTACGATCGAGGTTGCTATGTTTAGCCCAACCACTGCTTGAGAATCTCCCCGATGCCTTTAAACCAAATGTGCATGCTTACGTACATACAGAAGTACGCATAACGAGCTCATAGCATTCATGGTTAGATACCTACCTAGCCCACATCTGGCATTGTGTCAAGCAAAGATAAGTTTTTTTTGGGGGGGTGAGATGGAGAGCGCCTTAAGCAAGAAACCTATGGGCAAGATTTAATAGGTGCTACCAGTGCTGTACCCCCACCTCAGCAGGCGCTCAATCACCCCGGCGGGGGGATTCTAGAATAAACGATATCTCCCGCAAACAACTTTTGAATGACCATTTTAGCCGCGCCTGCAGCGTGTGTGATGGCTGTTCATGGGGCGAAACAGGATAAAGTGTGCACCCAACACACTCTTCCGTTGCCAGGACGTCTGATGGACGAACTGTGCACTGTGCCTACCTCGTACTCGAAGTTGAAGTGTGAGCCCTGTATTAGGGAAACGTTTCTTAAAGATAGATGCCGAAACTCCATTTTCAGTAAAGAAATAAGCACAAGTCGGCTCCTTGTAGGCTCGCGGGCGCGTGGGTAGGGGGGGGGGTAGTAAAGCTAAGGGAAGGATGTATTGCGTGTATGTTGTGCGGTGCATTGGGTGTTAATCGCGCTCCATGGCTCAACTGGTGTACGTGCAGTAGATAGAGTACCGGGCGAAACCTCGATGCAATCGTAGAACTCGCAGCAAACGTTGCAACCCGCCGTTATGTATCAGGGCTTTAGTGTTTCAGGGTCAAGCTCGCTGTTGGTGAGCCAACCCCAAAATACCACACCTCCGTTCGAATCTGTCAAAACATCTGCTCGGATCCCACCCGGACCCGATTCCGTTAGGCACCCTACTCCCACTTGGTAATGCATAACTATTTGACTCTCTGTAGGAAATATAGTGAAACACGAACCGCAATCGACTAGGTAGGTTGCCATGCCAATGCTACCGGTACATTTTTGGGGTTGCAACAGCGCTGGCCACAGCATGCCGCCTTCCACTACGTACCTTGGGACACGAACTTATGCTGAGAAACGATGTTCGACTTCCGGAAAGAGGTTACTGTACTGCCGTATGAGAACATATTACAACTGTGACTTCAGTTATTGTATATATGAACAGGTTAGAACCACCTGAAGTTGGCATATAAGGACTCTCCTGTTGCATAGTTTGCATGTTTGTTCAGTAGCCTTTACCGCGTCCTTGGCCCACAAATCATACCAGATAAAGTACCAAATACATTACCGGTATATACGATTTTGTGGTGGTCCGCACGTTTTTGTTTTCGGAAATTGGCCAAAACTTGCGGCGACGCCGCGCACCGGTCGAGCCTTAACCTGCACTACAATAGAACTCACAGCTGACGTATTTATAATAATTTTATTTAATAGGCTTGGGACTAGGGTTAAGGTTAGGGTTGGATTAGGTCGACGGCTTTTCGTGATTTGTAAAAAACAAAACATCCAAAAACACGCAAAACCAGCAAACAATATATTACAGTTGTTACTTTATCCGGTACGATTTGTGGGTCAAGACCCGGTGAAGGTGACTCTGATTATTCGACAAATATTACCCGCACTCCTAACGTACCGCCTAATCTGAGCCAGGTCTCCGACAGGGGTGCCCCCACGGGGACGAAGACGACTCCCTTTCAGGCCAATTGTGAGTAAGAACGGTGTATTTTGTGTTTCGTCCGAATTTATGCACGAGTGTGGTGTCGGCTGTTGCCAAAGCGTCGGAACGGGTGGTGGGAAGTGCAAGCCGTGTTTGAGGAATATATACCAAAAATATTGCACACGTGTTATGTGACCCCCTGTGGGCTGTCGACCCGTTAACGAACCTTTTTTTAGTTCTTATTTTTTTGTTCTTCGACATTTTTGATCGTTTACGATTTTTTCGATAGTTAGGCCATAAGGAATCCCAAATTCCTGGCCGAAAAACAAAGGAAGCTAACAGGTCGGAAGAGGCTAACACAACACGTATTCACAAATTCACGCCCAATGAACAAAACGCCGTGGACATGTGGACCTTTGTGCGGCAAACGTACGAATTGCGCTGTCTCGTAATTACTTGGTTTCAAAATATAATCAGCTTCTTAGCTGTTACATATAATAATACTTGGTACTGATCCTAAGCAACCATTTTACTCGAATATAGGCGCCAAACGGTTTACGGACATGCCTTGGAGTACGTGGAAGCTGATTTTAAGAGAAACCGCCTATTTCTACGGAAATGCCTGACTTTTGCTGGCCTTATGAAAGACCCGTGGATGGTCGCGACACATTTTTGCCGCTAGTGTCAGTCCTAGAAACTCAACTGGAAAAGCGGTTATGCCACCCTCTTCCACTGTTCTGGCGGCCATTATGATGCCAAGTATGTACAATGTGTGTACGTAGATATTTCAGGCGGCATTCGTGGCTAATAACGTTTAGGGCGTTTAGCTTGAACTCGCTCCTAAATCAGATGAAGCGGCTGTTCAAAACCTGCAACTCATTCTGCAAGAAACTCTGCTGCGTCAGCGTCACCAAGACAGAGCCTTATTGTTGGAATGATTGTGTCGAAGTTCTGTCTGTGCGTGAAAACTATTAGATACTGTGTGCCAACGGGTAACTATGAAGGACGCTCGACTGCTTGTTCACGAGAGGACCAGATCAGTGACGTCCTCAACAAAATCTAACCTATTAAGTAGTCAGATATTCAGCCAAGCTTTGCAACGGAATGATCAACAAAAAGGTTATGAGCCTCGGCACACCCTGTTGGAACAGGCCTGACGGAACACAGCGGGTAGCATCGAACTCGGGCACTCGCCTTCATCGCCACAACGCCCGATCGATGAAACAACTCACAGAAGATGTGATTGGTAGGGGCTGCTCGTTGGGGTGCCCGGACAACCTATCCCGGTACAACCTGTCAATAAGGGATGTTTTACCTACATAAACCGTTTCCGAATGCCATAAACGCGTCCATATCTCATGATAGTCAGATAGCTTGAACATTGAACTCAGCGGTCCCAGCAGTATAATCGCGACTACAGTACCTACCCCGTTTAGCATTTCCTTGCACAACTCTGTTTGTCCTACGGCCCTCCATTCGTTTGCAGGAACCTCGAAAATTGTGGAATTACAGACTCCGACATACCCGAGATTCAGGAGATCATGGACCAAACGGGCCGGGCCAATATCAAGCATGTGTGAGTCGTCTATGTTGTCCGCTTGTCGTATGATACATGGCCGGTAGTCCCAGTCTCTTTCTGCAGCATGTTGTCGGTTTTAGGTAGGAAATATATCTTGACACGTGTCACACGCCACATACTATCCGTTCGCACATCGAACGACCTCTCCCTCAAAACAGGGATACACATGAGAGGGAGAATCGCGTGTTTCCCTTTGATCCCAGAACGCTTGAAGTTGAGCCTGTATTGTCGTCGTAGCACAAGACCCCGTCGTACGAATAGTCGTTGTTGTAGGTGTTGCTCTTGACGTCCTTCAGATTAGGAGGTAACCCCTGTACTCACTGTTGTATCTAGCTGCAGCTCAGCTCAAGGATCCTAGCAGACCCTCGTGGCCATATACGTAGAGGAAGGAGGAAGTAGTCGGTCCTGCCGGTGTCGTTCTTCGTTCTTCAGCAGGCAGCCCTCCGTTCTCTGTCCACAGAAGCAGCTCGGGGTCCTCGAGGTGCAGCCGTACTCGAGACGTGCCCTGCTACCGTGTGCCCCCGCAGCCAGCTCTCAGTATTTACGCAAAGCGAGGCTAACAGCCTCATGTGGGAGTGAATCCTGTGCGGCTGTATGTGGTTGCTCTGAACTACGTCAGAGCTTGCACCAGAAGCAAGCACAAGACAGTAACTTAGTCTACCCCTGAAATTCTTGCCATCGAGCTCAAAGCTCCGAAGAGCTGATAATGGAAGCCCCAAGGGCTATTGTTGTTGATTAAAAGCGGTCTCAAGCTAGAAACCGAGAAGGAATAGTGGTGCTGTTGAGTTGAGAGATAGGTGTGTACGTGCATCCTCGATCGATCACAGCAGCTCCAAACCCTACGAACCACCCTAAACAACAAG
Organism: Saccharina japonica; assembly: GCA_008828725.1. Lineage (NCBI taxonomy): Eukaryota > Phaeophyceae > Laminariales > Laminariaceae > Saccharina > Saccharina japonica. Next base: position 18,363 of record MEHQ01000621.1, on the reverse strand, counting down.
TGGTGCGTTTACCCTAAAAATACGCGCAACTCCAACCTACAACCGACATTCTACGGGTAGGGTTACACCGCTATTCACGATATCAGACCTACTACCTGTACAGTACTGTAGGTATACGGTAACTCTTTGATACCTGGCACATGTGTATGATACGTACGGACACATCATGCCAACACCAGTAGCATTGGTATCGCGCTACGTAGCGCCTTGTGCTGTGCTGTACCAAAAGTAGTAAATATCCATATCAACGAAACTCTGGTCCGACACTCTGAACATTCCTACTACGTACTCGTGTGTGAGTACTGAACAGCGCACCATGCTGCTGTGTCCTAAGAGCTACGTATATCAAACGACTATGTCCAAGACATCAAACCGATAGCCTACGTACTAAAACTACTACAGCAGTCGGCTGTGTATCAAGTCGCAATGTACGGTATTGTAGCTATCTTCACTAGACGGCCGTGCCGTGCTAAATGGGCCAAGCCCCCCGCCAGGTGCTGCGCTGACATTCTGCGAAGCTATCCGTGGCACCGCGTCTCAGCAGCGAGCATATGGGCCCTACTGCTGTAGTACACATGGACCCTATAACTCTTGTGTGATGTTGCAAGTGCTCCCAAGTTTGTGTTCATGTTATTGGAACGCATTTTTAGACCGCATTCGTTGCTTCCCCTCGCCCACGAACTCCCGGCGTGCCGACTAATCAGGAAACTGTACGAAAATCTTCTGACGGACCTGCCCGGCGACATGTTCCATGGTATGTCGCAGCTGCGTACATTGTGAGTTACTCCAAAGCGTGCGTTAACGTCGTGCACGGCTAGAGAGATATTAGCTTGTAGAGAACACTGGTTTGTTTTGTCTTGACGGCCTCTCTGCTGATACAGGGGCAACTTGGATGGAACGTTCCGCCCTCTCCTTCGTATGATTGACCCTTACCGATTCCATGAACATGTCTCACCTCTGATTTGGCACCGGAGGGCCAACGTGGTTGTTCGTGACCATTCCAGTACGTGAACGCATCGAGAAAAGGAGGCATTTCATTCCAGGCCGGTGTGCTGTGGCAGCTGCTTCAAATACCCTCCCCCAAAAGTCTAGTCCACTATTGGTTTTTTCCATGGACTTCCGCGGAAGCTGCCATGGAAGCTTCCACCGCTTCCACGGAAACTTCCACCGCTTCCATGGGAGCTTCCATGGAAGCGGTGGAAGCGTCGGAAACTTTCATGGAAGCTTCCGCGAAAGTCCATGGAACTTTCCGTGGAAGCTTCCATACTTCCACGGGGACGGTGTAAGCTTCCACGCAGGCCGTACGTGCTTCTGCGGAAGATGTCGACGCTGCCGTCATGGAAGCTTCCGTGGAAGTATTCGTGGAAGCTTACCACTACTCGTCCACCAAAGAAAGGGTGATCCCATCACACCCCTGATCCCACACAAACAGGCCCCGCCAGGATGTGTTCCCATAAGAGCCTTCTTCATAAAAGCCGCGGAGTGAGGCGAAGCCGAATGGAGCCACCCTAGACCTGTCCAGGTGCGAAGCACAAGATCGACTCCCAGCCTCCCTCTTTCCACCACGCGGTCAAAACGCGGAAGTTTGGAACTTCCACTGTCAGCTTTCACGGAAGCTTCCACGGTGGAAGCTTCCACGGAAGCTTCCATGCTTCCGCGGAAGCCTCCATGCTTCCACGGAAGCTTCCATCGCTTCCACGGAAGCTTCCATCGCTTCCGTGGAAGCTTTCGTGGAAGCGGTGGAAGCTTCCGTGGAAGCGATGGAAGCTTCCGTGGAAACTTCCGAGCACTTCCACGAAAAAAAAACAAAAGTGTGCCTTACCCCTCCAACTACAGACTACGCAGCTTCACCAAAACGTGTAAGCGTCCGTACTGCGAGTGCACTCCATGTTTACGAGCTCAGGTGGCCCTCGGTTGTACACCGCGAGCACTCGCTAGGTTGGCGTATTAACAAACGCATAACTCAATAGCTAGATGTACGTCGTAGACGGCCATTTATTCGTCACGAGGGGCTAGCTCCTATACTCTACTCGTAAAAACCTGCTACGATCGTGGTCCCAGTGACACTTTTTGGTCGAAACGTTTTCTGAATAGTCGGGGCTCCTTAACCCGAAATCGTCGGAATTTCAGTCTATTAATAGTCGTAGTGACGCATGCTACGGTAGAGGTGCACCATTAATTTTCTCAGGCTGGTCACTTGAGGAGGTCTATAATACCTCACAAACGAACTCATTTTGGAGGAAAATAAAAGGACTACGTATCATACCGGATGCACCAGCCCATGGCCTAAGTGTGCAGTGAAAGATATTGCAGCACAAAACCGAAAGTCTGACGAGTTTGGGTTAAGAGACCAGATTACTTACGTAGTCGGAAAACGTTTCAGCCTAAATGTGCTACCTCTATCGTAGCATGCGTCTACTGTACTAGTAGTGCAATAAGTTTCATTGTATGCTTAGGGTCGTTCTTATCGAGCAACTTTTTTCCAAAAATTCCAAATACTTTTTTCGCGCAATTTTTAGGACTTCCAAATTTTCCAAAAATAATTTCCAAATTTTGGAATGCGAAGCCTTCCAAATATTTTGCCCTCGGTAAGAATTCCAAATTTCCAAATAAATCCTGTTTTCTCTTGATTTTCCTATTTTTTTTGGAAACATTATTTGGAAATTTTGGGGAAAAGTTGCCCGATAAGAACGACCCTTAGCCCATGGGACTCTTGTTCGTCTGGTAACATTTTGATTTCCCTCCGAAATCAGTTTTTGGGTGAAGTATAGAGCTCCTATACTACGAGCAAGTAGAAAAACATGGTGCACCCCTTACCGTAGCGTGCGTCGTTTGTGTTTCAGTAGTGACACCTGCGAGACAGCTTGTTTGTGCACCCTTTATCCCCTATCCGGTAGTTGCGCAACAATACTCATATGCGTACTGAAGTGCGTCAACGCAGATCTCGAGGGTTAACGTTGAACGGAACTCCAGTACACTCGGTCCGGATATTTTGCATCGTCATTCAAGGGACATGTGTCCAAAAACATCCTGACAACCACGGTATGGTGACTTATTTGATCAGGCCGTCACATGGGAAGCTCAATACCTCATCAATACGGATTAGTCCCAAACCGAATGTATAGGAAAAGTAATATGCTCATACCAACCGGTACAGTAGTTTTTCACTTGAGGAGGTCAACCGGTCCCAGTGACAAAATATTGCAAAAACTAACTGCAAACCCTATACATACCTACCGTGGGACGAGTCAGGCGAACACTAATGGTGGCCTCCTCTGTTGTCCTAGACAGGGGACATGGTACGATAGGAGGAGCACGTGTTGACAGCTACTGCAATCTTTCTGACCAATTAATATTACGGGGGAACTCAGTAAATAGGACCAAATATTGTTTTTGTATGCACCGTGGGTCCTGTTTACTATGGCCCCGCGTAAAATGGTATGCTCCTTAACCCCCTATCGTTGGAATACGACTCATGCTTTGCAATACTAGTCGTGATATACCTCGTGGGCATTTGTTTTCGGCGTGTGTTCTACTTAATACATGAAATAATGTTGAAACATTTCACACCCCCGCAAGACCCCCGACATGAAAATATCTAGATGTATATACCTAGGCTTAGGGATTGTTAGTCGAGTTGCTCTTTTCGCTTTTCTCTCAATCAGTTTATGGTGAGGCATATAGCTCCCCCAAGTGCGGACCCTCGTACAAGTCAGGTGCTACCCATATTGCAGCACGCGTCCGTGCTGTAGTTGCCGCTGACAGACAGTGGGTCGTTCCAATCGGAGTGTAGGTCAACGGACGCACGAGGCTCATATCCTGCTGGCACACATGGTTTTACCTCTGAATATCTTCGTGAGTTTTAGGTAAATGCTGCTGGCTAAATGCGGGGTAGCAGGTAGCGCTGTAGGTAGTCACTTATGCGTATCCTCTCTCAGGCCACGGAGAAAGAGCCTGGACGTTACGCAGAGAATAGCCTCAGCTGCCTCGTCTCAGAGATAATGTCGTACCATCGAAGGAATACGAACACCCACCTACCCAGGCGCGCCCTATATGTGCAGGAGCAACCTGCAAAAACATTTGTGCAGGCTGTGTGTGGTCAGCTTTTACCTTGCCCTTCGACCCAGACCAAGCCAACCCCAGACATAACCCTAACCCTAACCCGAACTCTAACCCCTGCCCTTTGGGGGGCACGGGGTCGGCAGGGGCAGCTATGCGGCTCCGCCACGTGTTTTGATGGCATTTTTCCGAACAAAAACATGCGGCCCAAAAGGCCAGCCTCACCCATTAAAACCGGCATCCTGCACAAAACAATATGCAGGTTGCTCCTGCACATAGGGCGCGTCACCTATACCCATTCACCCACCAACCACCACTACTACTCACAAAATCATCAAGTACTCGGTTGCCACCTGCTACCACATCATAAAGGCGCAGCATCCAACCAGTATGTATGTACGTGTGCGCCTGCTTGTGTGTGCCTTCTTGCTCGCGCGTCTGCTCACCTGGCTCTGTACCATGCGGCTGTGAATCTGTGTCGAGCCAGAGACTTGGGGAAAAACGGAATGACCTCCCTGCCCACCGAACTTTTCGACGGGATGGTCAGCCTCTGTACTCTGTGAGTTTCACGGAGTTGACTTTGCAGTGTAACTTGGAGTTGCAGTTGAGTTTCAGTTTCAGCTTACAATATGTGTTTGTTTGGATTTGGTGGCAGTCGACTCGTATTGAATCGATCAACAATATAGGTGTGACGACCCCCAAGAATTATTAAAGTGTTGGTTTCCCGTCTAGTTTAGACCCATCAAGATATGGTTCACTTTATAGCTTGTATGCTATTTTTAGCTTGGGGACTTCTTTCATGGCTGCCCGCCAAGGGGAAAGAGCGGCGCCGTCAAATGGCATTGCTCTCTGAGTTCGCAGCCCACAGGGATATAGACTGTTTGGCGCCCTTGAGAGTAACGAGGCATGCTTACCTTAAAGGGGTACCTCCTAATAAGTCTGGGGCTCTCAACTTGATAAAAACATGGGAGCTCTCCAAAACACGCAAAAAAATAGCATCCGCAATCAAACAAGACGAATAGTCCCCATGCTCTAGCCATGCAAAGCAACAAATATGCGTGTAAAAAAGACGCATGCTCCGGCGATAAAGGCGCACCTTTTTGTTTGTCCTGGGGCTTCGGGCTCGAGGAGCTTTGTACCTCGCCCAACACTGGCTTTGAGGAGGAACGGAGGTGCAACCAGATGGCTCCGGTACAACATAAAAAAACGAGTATGTAAAACACGAACGGTGTTCCAACGATAAGGCATGCCTTATTGGGCAGGGGTTATCGGTTAAGGGTCCCCGGCAGTCGCGAATATTCGTCGTATAAGGCAATATTTCTGACTGACCGGGCTCCGTAATGGTCCCACGAATTTGGGGACAAAGTACTTAAAATTAGTGTGGAATATTGTTTTTCCAGTTCTGAATGGGTTAACCCCTTAAGAACTGGTCCCTCGAATTTGGGGACAAACTACTTGAAATTAGTGTGGAATATTGTTTTTCCAGTTCTGAATGGGTTAACCCGATTTTGCTGGAGTAAAATTCCTGAATGACCTAGGTTATGGAAATATCTGTTGCGTTGCACTTCGATGTCTTCTCAGTATCAACTTTCACAGCGTGGTCAAAAAGCTCCTCAAGTGACCACCCGTACCGCAGCATGCTTCTGAGGCTCGTCGCCGGAGGGGCTGTTTACCTATCCGAAACAGAACTAACGCTGAGGAAACAAAACATACTGTTAGCTTGACCCAATGTACGCACCTCCATGGCCGAGGTATGTAACGAATACTGACAGTCACTGACACACACGTGCTACGATAGAGGTAGCATCTTTTTACCGAAAAATTTTATAAATGACGGGGCTCCTTCATCCAAAATCGTCGTTTTTTTCCTTATTGTGTAGCAATATTTTTCATTGTATACTTAGTGTTGGTGTTAGTGTTAGGCTATCGGATTGTTCATCGGGTAAATGACCTTTTTGGGTGAGGTATAGAGCTCCTCAAGTGATAAGTGACCACCCTCAGAAGGCAGAAAATGGCCTGTATGCAGGTGCACCTTTACCGTAGCAGGAACCAGCAAAACAGTGTTGCCGTTTCAACATTTTTTTGTAGGTCATCAGTCGTAACGACTTTTTGCCCAAGCGTGCGACCTCTGTCGCAACACACCTCGCGCCTGCAATGAAGATTTCCCCTCTACTAACAACGTTGTATTGCTGTGCCTGCCGTTGAACATTCGGCATTTCGGCGGGTAAACAGGAAGCTGTACGACAACAAACTCACTTCGCTACCGGTGGGCATCTTTCGCGATACGTATCTGGAGTATCTGTGAGTACCCAAAACGTCCTAAGCGTGGCAACACTGGATGTAGTATTCCTCAGAGACCCTGCCCCTGTTGCGTTTCCTTAGCTCTGTGTCCTTCTACGATCGTTTACATCTGACACAGGGAAGAGCTGCAGCCGGCTCTGTTACTGCTCGGCAGAGCAAGCGGCCGTGCCCCCGCGCGTTGGACAAGGTGTCTTCCGTCTTCCCGCCGAAACGTGACGATAGCCGATAGCAGTCGTGGTGCACTGTGGTAGTTGATGTTGATGTAGACAAACGGTAGGGTTTCAATGTAAATTGTGTGCGTAACTGGGCCCTTGCTATACATACACAGAGGAAGGACACAAAGGGTAACCAACGAATCTTGCTACGGTGGAGGTAGCACTTTTTGGCTGAATCGTTTTCTGAACGATCGGGCTCCTTAACCCAAATTCGTCGAACTTTCATTTTTGTGACGAATAATGTTTCAGAGTATACTTCGGTCATGATATTACTCATCCGGCAGCAGTTTAAGTTTCCTCCAAAATCATTTTTTCGGTGAGGTATGACGCTCCTTAAGTGAGGATCTCAGAAAAAACATGGTGCACCTCTATCGTAGCATGTGTCCAACTGCAGAAATATGTAGACGTGTTGGACGACTGACGCCTCCTCGAAATACGGTCCTTGTATACATGGCTCCATTTCAGCAGCATCTGAAAGAAGATGGGACGATAACCCAGGTGTACACCGAGGTCTGGGCACGTTCGTCCCCAAAACATTATTCGGGTTTTTCAAGTGTCGATACCTGATTCTACGAAGAACGTAATGAATGTCCCCTACTTTGCCGAGTTAGTAGTAACCATTATTTTAATCAAGCTGGTTTCAAGTTGTTCCCGTTCCCTTTCATGTATACCCGCGTATAGCATAGATAGGTACAATACGTCAATCACCCCCTTTGGTTGTTGCATGCAGTCCGCGCGCGACGCGATGATGGTGCTTGTCTCGCGCAGCCTACCTGATACCCCGTGAATGGATGTCGCATGCAGTCCGCGCAAACCGGCAGGTTGGCGTGCGTTGCATGCAGCCTATGCACCGGACACGGGCATGTTTCTCTGCCTTCGACGGCGATAAACCAGACTTTAGGAAATATTCGATGTCAGCCCCCAACGAGGGGGGGGGTGTACTCCATGATAGGGAGGGGAAAATTCCCGACCGTCGCGGTAGCGTTGCACGGCACGTGTTATCTCGCGGGGAACTGGAAACGAAATCGACTCGATCACAAGGAAGCCTGTCTTCTCTTGTTGGCAATTTTGTTTTATCTTTTCATCCTCACTTTTACTTCCCAGAAATTCATATACAGGAGGTCGATGAACCTCACGTGCTTTTCGGACAAGCCTAATTTTATATTAGACGCGTGCTAAGATAGAGGTACTGTACCTATTTTTTTGGCTGAAACATTTTCTGAATGACGGAGGTTCCTTGACCCAAAATCGTCAAACTTCACTCTTACGTTGCATTATTTTTCGTTGTGTACTTAGGGTTGTTCTTATCGAGCATTTTGTTTTCCAAAATTTCCGAATATTTTTTTCGCGCAGTTTTTAGGATTTCCATATTTTCCTAAAATGATGTCCAAATATTGGAATGCGAAGCCTTCCAAATATTTTACCCTCTGTTGAAATTCCAAAAATTCCAAATAATTCCTGTTTTTCTTGCTTTTCCTGATTTCTTTTCGGAAAAAAACATTGGAAATTTTGGAAACAAGATTCTCGATAAGAACGACCCTTAGGCCATGGGACTGTTCATCGCGGCGTGGCATTTATATTTTCCTCTAAACTCATTTTTTAGTTGTTATTAGTATAGAGTTCCTCAAGGGAGGGCCCTCAGAAAAAACATCGTGAACCTCTACCGTGGCATTCGCCCGAGGTGACGGGTGTCGACTCTTCCCCCTTCTCCCCCGATAGAAGGCACGCCTTCATTTCTATCGGGTAGCGGGAGGGTTCATCGTCCAGCGTTTGCACTGTTGTGTTGCCGTTGACCAAGGGCCCGTCGTGGAACCACCGCGTGCGTTGTGTAAACCTCGCCACTGGTGCTGGTTAAAGGGTAAGATCCTCGAGAGGTCCATTACTACAGGAGTTACCGGTAGATGTTAATTTGTGTCTAGTTAAGTTGTCGTCCTCCGGAAGATATCAGTGTGCATCTTGGGTATGCAGACTACGCCAGCATAATTCAACTCACAGCTGACGTATTTATAATAACTTTGCTTTATTTAATCAAGAAGGAATCACAACCTTCTGGCGAACCTTCCCGTCGACATGTTTAAGAAGTATCCCCTATCTGGCCTGTGAGTTGCACCAGAAGGGCCGGTAACGTTGTGTGCGGCTATTATAGCGAGATACAATACCTGATGGAGAAAAATGTGTTTGTTTGGTCTTGAAAGTCTCTCTGCTGAGACGGGGGGGGGCGTAGCAACAGCTTCGACCATGTGTTCCGTCCTCTGCTTCGTGTGCCTCGCTCGTAGTAAATCGACCAATATGTTTGCCCTTTGAGTTCGCACAAAAGGGCCAAAGCGACTGTTCATGACCATTCCAATACGTACAAGCATCCTCAACAGTTGGTTGGAAACAGGGAAGCCTTTCATGCCACGCCGGTGTGCTGTGGCAGCTGCTTGGAGTTGCTTCAACATTCAGACCACGCGGCTTGACCAAACATATTGAACGTAGTGCACTCCACGTTTTCGAGATTTCAGTACCCTCGGCTCTACACAACACGCATACGAGAGCTTGGCACACCAACTAGCGAAGCACCACAGCAGTACATACCCAGCTTTAGATGTATTCATTTTTGTCGCGAGTGTCTACACCTCTAGAAACATGCCAACATTAGTAGGGAAAACCCTTGTAATCGGCAACGATTTAGCCGAGATATCGTATGCAGTTTGTGGGGGGTATGGAAACACTTTGTGCTTCCTCTATCCTCAACCCGGTACCTGCTCATCACTGCAAGTCGCAAACCCCCGCGTATCACGACGGTTAACGTTGAACGTAACTCTGCACCCCTCCGCTCGGCTGTGTACATCGTCAGGGATATTGCCGGTAACAAGCTGACAGCTCTGCCCAGGGAACTCTTCCGCCGTAACGGGGGGAGGCTGGCGTGGCTGTGAGTATTGTGTTATTTCACGGGTTAGGAGCGGAACGGAGTATCGTGGCTATTTTTCAAGGGCTTTTTTTACGCCGAAGGACACTCTGGTCTTGCGAAAATGGTGCTCCCTCGATATCACATGGGTGAATATGTGCGTCGATAACGACAGGCGTGTGCGTGCCTGAGGGGAACACGTGGAAGCTTGTGGTGGGTCCTGCTGTTGTCGTAGACGGTGGTGTGCATAGTGACCACGTGTTATCAGTGCGTGGTCCAATCGGTGTAATATCCAAGGTCGGGGCTCATATCCTGCTGCGACATTTGGTTGTACCCCTGCACTGCTTCGTGTACCATACGTAAACGTTTCCGGCTCCTGGTGTTGTAGTAGGTAGGGCTTGAAGTAACCCTCTCTGCGTGTCCTCTCATTGGGTAGCACGTTTATTTCCCTCCGAATTTTGATTTTCGGTGAGTTATGGAGCTTCTCAAGTGCAGAGCTCAGCAAAAACATGATGCACACCTCTATCGTACCATGCGTCGGCGCGGCTTTCCGCCTTCAACCAGCTAGTAATTGCGGTATGCCCTGCCAGATAGGGTCTACTTTTTTAGGCTGTTGTGTAAACTATCAACTTGCTCCACGCTCGTACTATTCGTTCGTGCGGTGGTAGCGCTAGACAAGTTCCTGCATGCTGATTGGGTGACACGAGGTAATACCCGGAAAGCGGCGCGATACCCCTAGCTTTGTCTTACTATTAGATGCGTGCTACGATAGAGGTAGCACTTTTTGGCGGAAATTATTTCTGAACGATCGGACTCTTTCTCTCGAACTCGGTCGACTTCCTTTCTTTCTTGTGTTGCGTTTGTTTCAGGGTATGATTTCAGGTCGTGCGATTGTTCATTGGGTACGTAGCACGTTTATCTTCTTCTAAAATCAGTTGTTCGGTGAGGTATTATACGGAGCTTCTTAAGTGGGGAGCTCAGAAAACTCATGGTGCACCTCTATCGTAGCATGAGACCGAACTGGTTGCAAATGCAGCCATTTTACCCATTTCGAACTGCTCCCTCTCGTCGGGCGTTCGGGTGCTTGGAATTTGTGTAGCATGTGTTAGCATGTGTTGCTGAAAACAGGTAGAGGTGCACCGATTATTTTCTGACGTCCGCCCCTCTTGAGGGGCTCTACACTAAAAGCAAGTAAAAAACACTGTTTTGGAGAAAATGAAGGTGCACCCCGGTGAACAATCCCATGCCTAGGTGTAGAAAAACCAGCAAACTGCAAAAAAACAAAACGGCAGCATTTCGACGATTTTGGGTTAAGGAGCCTATAATAGATCATTCAGAAACTATATTAGCCAAAACAAGCTCCCTAAATCGTAGCACGCGTCTATTGGAGCGAGTTGCTGTCATGAAACCGCCGCACGATTATGCCTCCGTGCTTACCTGCTTGCCTGTGCGTCTCCTTGCTTGCGCACCTCGCTTGTCCGGCTCTGTTCCCTCTGTTCCTTTTGACTCTAACCCGTGGGGAGCCAGGGATTTGGGAGAGAACGAATTGGCTTCTCTGCCCGCCGGACTGTTCGACGGGCTGGTCGATCTCAACAAGCTGTAAGTTTTTACCGAGATGGAGTTACAACGAGGTTGCAGTTGAAGTTGCAGTTCGGTTAATGACCCGTGCTGCGATAGAGGTAGTCCCAGTGACACTTTTTGGCTGAAACGTTTTCTGAACCATCTAGCGCGTTAACCCAAAATCGTCGGACTTTTGTTTCTGGTGTTGCCATGGGGGTTGTTCATCGGGTATATAGCACTTTTATTTTCCTCCGAATTTTGTTTTTTGGTGAGTTATGGAGCTCGTCACATGCAGAGCTCGACGCGTGCTACGGTAGAGGTAGCACGTTTAGGCTGGATCGTTTTCTGAACGATCAGGCTGCTTAACCCAAATTCGTCGGACTTTCATTTTTGTGACGAAATATGTTTCAGAGTATACTTCGGTCATGAGATTTTTCATCCGGGAGAATTTTTGTTTGCCTCCAAAATCATTTTTCGGTGAGGTATGGCGCTCCTTAAGGGAGGAGCTCAGAAAATACATGATGCATCTCTATCGTGGCATGCGTCGCTCTGCAAAAACGTGATGGGCACCTCTATCGTTGCATGCGCCTAAATGTGTGTGTTCGGTTGTTGGGGTAGTCTACTCGGGTTGAATTGGTTGACACTAAAGCGGATAACGACACCAGAGTCCAAACATGACAGTTTTGGCGGTTCGACCATAATCCGTCAAGGTCGTTTTTACGTTCTACCTGATACATTGTAGGTTTGGTACGGGGGCGCTCTTGAAGGTGTCTTTATCCGACATAAAACCTCGTTGCGTATACTCGAATGCCGTATACCTGGTATCAGTCATCCGAGCATGGCCATATATATGCGGATGGCCTAGCTTAACAAAAAAAATTGAATTGCATAACATACGGTGTGGCAGAATCTTAATCCACATGGATGATACTTTACTGCCGGAGTGAATCCCTGGGGGTTTTCCCTGCAGTGTAGTATACCTGATACTGTACAAGTACAAAGTCAGCGAACCCCGCCACCTACAGTAGAAAAGGCCATCTCTTCATGTCAACTCCAATATAAAAATGCGAGAAAAAAAAAACAAACCTAACGCTCAGTCACAATTTTGTACAGTAACAATGTCTTATTCAAGCGTGTATACGTTTATATTTTAGCTCCTCCGGCTGACCTCCTTGTGTGTTACAGTTGCTGTTTCCCCCTCTCTCCCTTGGGCGATCACATCTTGCGCCGTCCGTCTCCCGCACCCCTGCACGTGAACCTAACCCTCCCGCTGATTCTCACCCTGCCCCTCTTTGCCCTTGTCGGAGGCAAAGTCCTCTTCGCCACTTGTGCGTGAGCGTGATGCTTCTGTCGCTTATTCCGGACCTCGTGTTCCTCTGAGTTACGGTAGGATATATTACTGCCGTTTGAGAAAAGCATGTTGCCTTCAATAAGGGAGAGTTTGCTGTAATAACTCCTGCACGATTGTTCCTACCTACTTGTTTGTGTGTGTGCGCGCCTGCTTGCTTACGCGCTTGCGTGTCCGCCCGCATTCCATTTGATTACGACCCGCGGCGAGCCAGGCACTTGCAGGGGAACGGATTAACCTCCCTACCCGCCGGAAGTTTCGACGAGATGGTCATGCTTAACCATCTGTAAGTTTTGCGCCGTTGAAGTTACACTGAAGTCGCAGTTGAAGTTACAGCTTCGGTTGATGTTGTGCGTGTTCGGTTATTGGGATAGTCGACTCGGGTTGAAGTGATCCACACTAAACCTGTGACAACGCCCGAGTTCCAACATGACAGCTGACAGATTAGCCGTGACCCGGCCATGCCATTTTACTTTTGTACCTGGTACACTACAGTACAGGATACCTAACAGTATAAACAGGAATTATGGTCCAGGCTGGATTTCGTTTTCGAGAGAGGGTGCTTTCTACACTAACTCCAAGATAACGACTCCCGATTTTCTTCTATTGCTCTAAATATCAGCCTGTCTTTCTTACTCCAAGATAACGACTCCCGATTTTCTTCTATTGCTCTAAATCTCAGCCTGTCTTTCTTATTAGTTTTTTCCTTATTAGGTGTCCTGCGCTGTATATTGTCTGGTGTGGGGGGTTCCTTGACGGTTGCCCGTGAAGAAACAAACACCCCGTCAACCGGCGCCTTCGCCCCAGTTGGCAGGCTGCAAGGGTAGTAGGTTCGATGACCCGACATGAGGAGCGCTACATTAGGGTAGCTCCAAATTTTTCTGGGGGGTTATGATACCCTCTCGATGAGCTCTCCATCTCACCCCAAGCATGACAAAAAGTACATCGATATGAGAACATTCCCAAGGCCTACGATAAGGATTCGACGAAACATTGCGAACAGCATGATGAACTGAACGCGTGCTACGGTAGACGCGTGCTACGGTAGAGGTAGCAATTTTTGGCTGAATTGTTTTCTGAACGATCGGGCTCCTTAACCCATATTCGTCGGAGTTTCGTTTTTGTGACGAAATATGTTTCAGAGTATACTACGGTAATGATATTTCTCATCCGGCAGCACTTTTATTTTCCTCCAAAATATTTTTTTTCGGTGAGGTATGGCGCTCCTCAAGTGAGCAGCTCAGAAAAAACATGGTGCATCTCTATCGTAGCATGCGTCGGTAGATGTAGAGGTAGAGGTATACCGTTATTAGGCTGAATCGTTTTCTGAATGATCTAGTAAAGGCTCCTTAACCCCTTGAGAGCTGGTCCCGCGAATTTGGGGACAAACGACTTGAAATTAGTGTGGGACGTTTTTTTTTCAGTTCTGAACCCAAAATCGCCTGGATTTCATTTTTGTGTGCCAAAACTATTTTTTCGTTTTATGCTCCGGCCAAAACTATTTTTCGGGTGAGGTATACGTAGAGCGTCTCGAATGACCACCCCTCAGAAAAAAACATGGTGCACGTTAACCGTACGTAGCATACGTCAATGGCATTCCAACAACATTGCCGTAGGATGCATGCTGCGGTATAATAGGTGCACCTGCATCCAGTACATCTCCTGAGGCTCGTCACTTGAGGAGGTCTGTACTAATAGCAAGTGAAAAAATGATTCTGGAGCAAAACATAAGTGCTACCCGGTGAACAAGTCCATGGCCCAAGTGCAGAACAAAAAGTCTTGCAACACGAAAATGGAATACCGACGGTTTTGGGTGAACCCCTTAAGAACTGGTCCCACGTATTTGGGGACAAAGTACTTGGAATTAGTTTGGGATATGTTTTTTTTCAGCTCCAAATGGGTTGACCCCTTAAGAACTGGTCCCACGTATTTGGGGACAAAGTACTTGGAATTAGTGTGGGATATGTTTTTTTTCGGTTTTGAATGGGTTAAGGAGCCTCGCCATTCCGAAATAGCCTCAGCCAACAAAGTGATACCTCTATCGCAGCACGCGTCGCAGTGTTAGGGCCCGTTCTAACGAAGAAGAACAAAATTCAATTTGGAAAAAAAAAAAAAAAAATCGCTTTTCATTGGTCAACACACGCACCAGCACCAAAGATTAGGATCTTGGGGCATAATACTTGGTGCTGGTGCGTGTGTTGACCAATGAAAGGCGAATTTGAATTTTATTTTTTCCAAATTGAATTTATGTTATACTCGTTAATTCGGGCCTCGCTTTTCATTGGTCAACACACGCACCACACCAGCACCAAAGATTAGGATCTTGGGGCATAATACTTGGTGCTGGTGCGTGTGTTGACCAATGAAAGGCGAATTTGAATTTTATTTTTTCCAAATTGAATTTATGTTATACTCGTTAATTCGGGCCCTTAGTGTTGTCAGTGCCCTTAAGGAGGTCCGCCAGTCGAAAACGTTTTTTTCACCAAACAATGCTACCTCTATCGTAGCACGGATCATATGTTTGCGACCTGCTATTACTGTAGGCAGACAACGAACAGTGTAGTAAACCACGAATGGGATTCCAGCAATACTACTGTATATCGATCGCCGCTCGAGGGGCTCTTCGTCAGCCAGAACAAGTATGGCCCAAACGCCCTGTATACCCCCATCATCGTGCCTGGAATGCAAGCTCTACCTCAACTAACACCGTCGGACTCTCCCTGCCGTTGGACGATCGTAATCTTGCTGGTAACCAGGGACTTATCCGACAACAAGCTCAATTCTCTTCCTGGCGGCATTTTCCAGGGTACGCCGAGGCTATCATTGCTGTGAGTAACTCCAAGGTTGGTGGTCTTGCGCCTTGTTACGTTTGCTTAGACCCACGCCTTCGTTCGGTAGTTAACTCTGACACTCTCGGGAGAGATGTAGCCGGATTTTGCGCTGAAAGGCAAGCGGCTTACCCCTAAGGTGTCGCACATGGAGTGTCTTCCTTATTCCCCCTGTAAACGTATCTGATAGTCGATACCAGTCGATGTGTACCGTTAACAAAACAGTCGAAAAGGTGGGGGAATTTTTGCAGACAAGCGGGAGGGTTCCCGACTGTCTCTTCGTTGGGTTGCATTAAAAAGAGGCCCGTAGATACAAGCGGCCAACAATGCACAATTATCTCCGCCACTAGTCCGGTAAAATGAGCTGTCCAAGCTATCTCCCAGAGGGGTCCAACGCACCCGCTCGTTGCTACATGAGCACAGGAACTCCGTCTATACACGGGGCAGGTTTGGGCCAAAGCGTCCGTCTCTGACCAAACTACCGACAGTTTCCGTATGTTAGGCCCAGGATCCTGAAGTGCATGGTCTTGTGGCAGATTTTGATATCATCATTACTTTCAAAAAGTATTCAAAACGAGCCCCTGGCTGACAACACTATTACGGGGGGGCATAGTATAGGTGCTTGTTTTTCACCTGCACAGAGCCACTCGGCCGAGTGGCTGCTTTACTGCGTTGTACTCATAACCTTTTTGTTTTTGTTGTTGTTCTATATGCACCGCCGTTGGAGGTTTTGTTACGTAACGCGAACAAACAATGTTTTGGTCCAATTTTCAGTTAGATTCGGAGCCACTCGTCCGAGTGGCCCAAACCCGGTAGTGAAAATGTGGGTACCCCCCCTATCGTAGCACCAGTCAAATACGACCAAATATTGTTAGCAAAAATAGGGGAAGTATATGGGGGTTATTGTGTACCGCAGGTCCTCTTTAGTCCTATTTACTATGGTCCCCCGTAACAGAAGAGAACTCAGATAGTTTATTTCAAGAGAACGCCTACGTTTGACCTCGACGCGAAGATACCTGCTTCAAGTAGGTAAAACAGGGAATACCTGGAAAACTAAACTCGGGCTTCCCGCAACGTTCGGGCGAAGAGTGATGCCGACGGAGGCACTCTGATGCAAAGTTAGTTAAGCAGTTGACAACCTAGTGAGACGAGCAAAAAGAACAGCTGAAGATCCCCTCGTGCCGCCGCTGTGGGAAAACGGGGCCGTTGTATTTTTGTTTCGTTCTTAAAACACCTGCACGCAGTGCACATGTCTGTTCACGTTGAAATGTGTCAACATGCTAGACAAAAAACGGACCATGCGACGACATGACGTTCGATCCGAACATAGCTTTATCCCACGGTCAACCCGGTTCGTGCCGAGCAAAGCCGGTGAGTATAGATAACGGCGTCGACGATACCACGCGGATCCGGGGTCCAGGGGTCGAGAGCTTGCCCGCGGCATCCGACGCTGTCCATCCAAACCTGACAAACGGGTGTTTGTTCACGATCATAGAGGGCTCACGTTTTTTTTGTGGACTGTTTCTTTCAAACAAGCGACCCAATACATTATTTATCAGGCGCCTGGCCGGCGCCTGGCGCATATCACCGGCCGTAGTGGGAACAACAGTGTTAGCATATGGACGTTGAGATCCATACGTATCTATTGTGATGTGCAGTCACTACGCACTGATACGAGTATATGAGTATCTTAGTCTAGATATTCGGGGAATTACAATATGCGGATAGATTACGAGTTTGTCTTACTCGTAGTGCGCCACATTGTATGACCCAAGCATCTTCATCAGGAACGATGCTGAGAACGTTGCTATAATGTTCCTATAACATTGTAGAGAACATTACAGGGAACAGTACCAACTACGGTAGAATGTAACTGCCCGTAGCATGGGCATTGTACCGGGATGATCAGGTGCAGGCACCGCCCACCTCGATCACTCTACTCCTCTACTCTACTCCACACTCTACTCCTCTTCCCTCTTCTCTTCTTCCTTTCCCATCGATGTCCCTGAGGTCAATCTTCTTTCCATTATGGCCACATAAGCGCCTATTCAAACCATGACTTTTCTTCTTCTACACAAGTGATCTTCACAGACACTCCGGTGCCACCTCTGCCATCTCTCTCCGTAGAGACAGAGCCTCGACACACGCGTCATTGGTTCAGGTTATGAGCCTCGACTTTGGTCTACGCACCGACTGGCAYCACGGAACGACGTCTCCCGGCGAGCGCGTCACGTTCTACATTCGAAGAAATTTCCTGTTTTCCACTGCGGAGGAATACGGTTTTTGCTCCACTAACCAGAAGATTATCATCTACCCGACAGCATCGACATCGACTCTCATCATCGATTTTCATTAACTTCGTTCAACAGGGTTACTACAAGGAGTACTGCTTTCACGTTTCTACGCGCGAAGCAGGTAAGGAGACTGCTGTCACGCTTTCACGCGGGTAGCACGTACGAGTAATGAGTCCGGTTTCACGCTTTTATGCGCGAAACTTGTACTCGTACATTCAACATGTTTTCACGCTGGAATTGCAAAAAAAATATGCCACCGACTATTTTTTTGTAACTTCACACGCAAAGCTATGTTTTCGATACTATGATACTTTGAAGCTGTAAGCGCGAAACAAGTCACGAAACCATTTCTGCTCATCACACGCGAAGCTAGCTCCGCGCTACTTCCACGCTGTAAAGCATGAAGAAACGTTACAAGGCCCCTGTTTTTTGTGCCATCACCACTAAAGTTAGTGTCGAGCCGGTTTCACGCTATTAATAGTTGAACGCGCGAGGCCGTTATCAAAACCGTTTCTTCAAGCGAAGACGCACGAAGAACGTACAAATAGATTCATCCTTGAGTAAGCATTGCTGAGAAGACCTACACGTGCTGAATCAAACAGCCAGGTCGTTGACGAATCTGCTACCCAGCGTAGCATCGGGGGCATTACCTCCTACTATCCTTATCCAGAATCGGCTTTTACACGCTTTTAGGCGAAATTACGAATTCAGACTCAAGGCCTCCTTTTCCAGCAACGATTTCACGCTTTCACGCGGAAATACGAATTCAGACTCGAAGGARAAATCAGCATCCATCTCCATTCCATATGGGGAAAAAGGCCAACCAGCGTTGCATCACGCAGCCAGGCCGTTGATGCATTCGGCAACT
>MEHQ01002915.1:75575-137783 GCA_008828725.1 Saccharina japonica | reverse complement strand
GGTTAGCCTGTCTCCTTAATCTTCGGGGGGTTTCCTACTGTAATGGTATTTATTAACGTGGTGTTGTAGGCGGGGTTTCCCACGGCCCTGGCAGGCCTCTTTAGCACGACGGTGAGCGTGTCTGGCCTGCTGTAGACAAATAATATTCCAAGAATTCTTGAGCTATAACAAACACCCCCAAGCCTCGATAATAATGCACGTGTTTTTTCATGGAAATCCTGGAAAGAAATATTGGAAATTTTGGAAATCTATGTCTCCGATAAGAACGGCCCTAAGTGACCACTCCATGTCTTCGTTTTTGTGGCACGCCCAATAGAAGACGTCCAACGTCGAAAAGACCAACGCTCCATACCCAGGAAAACGTGGTCAGCTTATCAGCATACGTGATGTGCGTATCACCTCGAATTGTACCGTGAGTGCTGCCTGCATACCATATAAAGGAGAGCAGGTCCTGTGACACGCATATCTTGTTCAGAATCGTGGCTTCCAGGTGTGCCCCCGCGAACCAATGCTGCATCACATTAGTTGGCGCCCTGTGCCCTGTGGTCCCCACAAATCACAAACATACGACTATTAGTATATATGTACCAAACGATAGTACTGTTCTGGTACTGCTTGCTGCTGTAAATACATTTATTAGTACCGGTACCGCCGTACACGTATGCGCGTATACCAGGCAGGTATGTTGGCGTAGAGGAGGGGAGAGTCCTAGTGTACCAGGCAGTGAGCTGTTGATCTGTTCGGTCACAGTGATGGTTAATATATGACTATGAGTACAACGTGATTGCACTGGGCCGTTGGGTGTTTGTTGATGACCACCTCTGTGACGAGACCCTCGCCGCCATTGCTTGGTAGTGTCCCCCCTTTAGTCACGATATATAGGGGTGTCCCCTTTTATGTCAAAGGTCTTTTTATTAAGGTAGGTGCTTGCCCAGGGTCGAACCGTTACATTTCTGCTATACCTCACGGTGCCGCATATCTTTCAATATAGTTAGATTACATTTTATGAGGCATCCTGCCCCGACGTACAATAGACTCGACCTTTATACGACACAGCGTTGAGTGTGCGCCCAACGCGACCACCAACCAGAATACAATGGCCTCGAATAAAATATAATTTTGCTACACCTGAAGGGAGGGCGGGTGTTGTTTTCTTGGACTGGCTACGATCAAGCATTTACGAACAATGTTCCATCTCCGATGCTACTCTTGAGGTGTCGGGATAAACGGACCATGAACCGACTTTCTTTCATCACTGCATTGACCTGGCTGCATTAACAGTATACTGTAGGATACATCTACGTAGGTAAATATCGATATTTTGATGTACGGTAGCTTGTTTTAGCAAATCAGGCCTCCTGCTACCGACGGTGATACCGCCCGTGCACGTCGTTGTATCCTTCGGGTCTTGCACAACAGCTTGGTGCAATCGTTGCTCACGCGCGTAATACGATACGGTGCGGCGCGCAAAACGTACGATCTTCCTCACCCAATTCCAAACTTTACCATACATGCAGTGGAAGATTTTCTTGACGAGCAGTTGTATGTTCTTATGTGGACACAACATAAATGGTATACTTGTACCCGGGTTTCGTCTATTATGGGTCCGTCACCCGTTTTTTCATAGTCTCCCTAACTCCTGATACGCAGGCTAAGTCGCTCAGGACTTGAGTGCTCTGCCGGGCGTCGGGATGTTGCGGACATGCTAGGTATATCTAAAGCAGTACTTGGCACATTGCACATGTCCACTTTCCTTTCATGCGTCAGTCCATTTAATTAGCACGCTTCCAGGTGCAAATAGTGGGTCGATGTCGGCATTCCAGAAAAAAACAAAATTCCTGCAATTACCTGCAGGGCCTTCAACGTCATGCATGCCTCGATGAATCGGCGGACCGCTTGCGTACGTTGCCCACGCCCCCGCTCAATATAGTAATTTCTTGTCACTATGTACGCCCAGGCCCTGAAGAGGGTCGGGTGCCAGAGCGTGGAAGCCACTGTCCGGCAGCGGCGCCTGCTGTTCGCGGGGGCCGTGGCAAGGCAGCCAGACGGGCGACTCCCGAAACGACTGATGTTCGGGGAGCTGGTGGGGGGGAAGGACCCGGGCGCGGGGTGCCCGGAGCGGAACTGGCAGACGTGCCTGAAGGACGACTTCAAAGCGTTCGGAGCTACGCACGGCTCTACGGACGACCAGAGACGTGTCTTCGGAGTCCCGAATTCAGTTTGGGCGGAAGCAGCGAAGGTGAAGGGAGGAAGGCAGTGGTACAAGGGAGTGCTGCAGGGAGCTGAGAGGTTTATGACCTCCTGGCACAAGGACGAAGAGGAGGCTAGCCGGAAACGAGCGACCAAGCGAGAAAAAGAGCGCAGCAAGAATAAAGAGATACCAAGAACCAACGGGACGGGAGGGGTGCGGAAGAAGGGCGAATCGGCGAGGGAAGGAAACAAGCGAGAAATGGCGGACCGAGTGGCGCGATATGTGCCGGATTGACTCTCCTGGACTGTTTGTTTGTTTGTTTGTTTTTTTTGTTATTTTTCCCCCTCCCCCCCACCGCCGCACCATTGCACCACCCCCTCGGGATGACGTGTCAATGTGTTGTCTCTGCGGTCTTGTCTGTGTGAGTGTTTGCTTGTACTTTTGACTTGTCTCTTTGTCTTTGTCTTTGTCTTTTTCCCTTCGTTGTTTTTGACCTTTTGCAGTTACACTGCTCGCAGGCCGGGGGTACATCAGTCACACGGGACCATAGTTCCCTTCCCCCGTATCATGTCTGCGTTTATAATCAGGGTGGAGGACTCGATTTGTTTGCCTGACCGGCGTGAACCCGGCACGGAACACCCCGGCATTATAGGGGCACCAAGATAGAATCAGGGGGCGTGTACCCCCGATTGGTGATGTTAACTTTTCCATTTTTATTTTTACCTTCACATAGCGTGTAGAGGGGAGCGGAGGGCTCCAGACTATCTGTTTTTGACTGGCTTTGATCGCTTTGCGGACCCTTCGGGTTCCACTTTTATTTCAGTATACCTTTTTTGAGTAAGTTAGCCTGTGACCACCACGGGAATCGACCGTGTCAAGTGTTGGATTAGTACGGACAGATGGAGGTACTGGATAGAGACACCGGCACGGTTTTTAATGTGAAGACAACAACAACAACAATTGTGAGCTCGACTGCCTCCCTTTGTTCTGTGGCTTTCGTGTAGGCTTTCGGGGGGATATCTCTTCCTCGATTAAATCCTTCAACATTGTATTGTCCGGAAGACCAGAATAGCGCTGGTCTCGATCCAGGACCCATTTGATAGCGTGACCTTTATTCTGCAGGTAGGTGTGGTCCTCTGTACTTGAAATTGTTTCTTTGCTGAAGCATTGTGATTGCAGCCGACAAGAGTTTGACGATGGAAAGCGATACGCGCTGCAATGGCATTCAATCTGGAACATAATAATTGCCAAACTTGACGAGGCCTACCGCCTCGATACTGGGCCAGTCGTTTCCAATATTGATTACACGAGTATTGTTACAAGAAGACCAGTTCAGGATAGGTACGTAGATGTAACGATAATTGAGTTGTTGTTCGCCCAACAGTGCATATCACCAGAGGTCTACATAATTTACAATATTCCATGGCATTCCATGGCATTGCCATGGGCCATGGGCCGTGGGCCATGGCAATGCCACGGATCATAACGTACCATGACTGCCCGTATCATTGACATGGCATGACCATCGCATCGCCCTCGCAAACCGTCATAACAACACACCATGGTATCGATATGGCGAAGCTATGGTGCGTGCCACGGTATACACGAAGGCACCCGCATGGTCACATACAATATCTACTTTAGTTGCCTTTTTAATTGTTGTGCCATGGCATTGCCATGGTCCACCACGATATCGCCGTGGACCCCGTGGCCTTGCCATGGCATGTTCTGCCATCCAAAGGCAGTGTCATCAACCTCCAAGTGTTAGCATGGCATTGTCATGAGCCGCTCTTGCATATTAATGGTGTGCGATCGCAATTTCATTGCTACCCATGCCATTTCCGGAGACTGCCGTGCCGAGTCCATGCGCATGCCATACATTTGCAGTGGATCACCGTGGAATTACTATGGACCGTTCCGTCGCATATTGGAGTTGCGATGAGTTTATTCCGTGGCAATACTACGGAGCAGTATCGTGGAAATGCAATGGTGGATTCCATGGCATAACACTACAGCACGCGACTTCGAAATTCCATGGCTCGCAATGACCACGCCATACCACCCCCATAGCATTGCCATGAAGCACCATGACCGTTCAGAGGACAGTATGAAGTGCCATGGCACACCCCCGCTGCTATAACTCCCCGTGGCCAATACCATTACGGGCCATGAAAACGTCAAATACTGTATATCCTGTGAAGTAAGAGAGCCCCAAACACGTAGGCTACCACCGTCCAACAATTTATCAGTGCAGCCGGACCTGCTTACCCTCAGCTCTGTCCTAGTGGGCACCAAATACGATATATCATATGTAAGAGGACACTCAACGCCAGACGAATAAAATAAAGTTATTACCAGGCAACCCGAGGAGCTTCATCAAAAGACAGCACTTGCACACTTACGCACCCTTTCTGAGACCGTGCCGAAAGCGACGTGTATGGCATGCATCCCGACGGCTGGCTGGTTTTGACTGTTCGGTAGACTGCAGTTGTCTCGGCACACACCTCAAGCTGGAGCTGCAGACTAGATTACCGATGCCAATTCAACAATATATTGATTCCAGTTCAGGTGGGATTACGACTGAGGGGCGTTGTTTTCGATTTGACCAGGCCCCTTCAATAGGGGAACTCTCGCTCCACACAGGAGGCTCAAAATAAAACGTCACAAATGTCAGTCTATGGTCACGCCACCTGTGTTTCCCTTGCCATCCATCAAAATAGGACGGTAAGGGAAACACCCCAGTGACGTACCACAAGTAAGTCCTGCGAACCCCCAAACAAACAATGGAGTAACGACAGACGCATAATCACCACCTTACAAGAACTAAGACGGTTCTAGCTCGCGCTTAAAATATATGAACTCATCGGAAGCCTGCGTGAACGATGGAACTGAAAACGCAAAAAGTCGTGATTCGCTGAAATATTATTAATAACGAACACTGCGCTGAAGCATGAATCAGGAGGTTGTTACCGCACCGTAGGGTGGTTATCATAGCGTATATCGTTGCGAGTCGCTTCACCAGAGCACACGAGTCCCCTCTCGAGGGCTCCGTCGTTACGGCAGAGAGTAGGCTGGTTCCCATCGAATTCCCGGAGCGCTATACTCCTACATCCTTCGACCGCATATATTACTCTGAAGTTGGTCACCGAGCCGCCCAAGATGTCGCTCTTATGCCTGAGCCTTGCAGTTGCCTCACGGTTGGTAAGGAAAAGCCTGCGGTGGATATCAAACATGCCATATTTAGCATGTCTGCGGTGGATATCAAACATGCCATATTTAGCATGTCGCTTGCAGTACACCACTCTTTAGCTTCCCTCAGCATTCAAGCCCGATCGTTTCGCGCACGAATGGTTTACCCAACCCCTGCGGCTGACACTAACCATGCGATCTTCAGCATGTTACTTCCTGCCCTCGATATTGAAGTTCCGTCCGTCCGAGCAGGAGTCATGTGAGTAACGCCTGCTGTGGATGTTAACAATGCGATCTTCAGCATGCTTCTTGCAGTACACCGCTGTCTTGCTGCTCTCGAATATAATACTCCTTCGAAAATGGCAGAAATCATGCGAGCACTGCCTGTTGCGGACATCAAACATGTCGGCATCAGCGCGTTCCTTGCAGTACGCCGCTTTCCTTCCCTCGAAGTTGAATGTCTGTTGCCGCCGGGAGGAGTCATGCGAACTAATCGCCATAACCATCGAGGACTTCTGCAGCGGTCAGACTTATCCAGGAAAAACAGACGGGCAGAGGGCTGAAGTAGCGGGGCTTCAGGATCAGCTGTGCACACCTGACATTGATCAAAGCAGAACACCAAAAAAAGAAGTACTAAGGGGACACGCAAACCTTGAACACTTGTCAGTTTGTTTCACGTCAGCTCCGTTAACTACACATGTATGCGTGCGGTCCTGCTAATGTTCTTATGTCCAACGTTCACGTGCGAAACATTTCTTGGCGCGGAAACTCTGTACACTGAAAACCTATCGCGTGCTGCAGTGTGTAGCTATTGTCGGGTAGGGGAAGCAGTCGCAAAATAATTTTCGGTGTTAGAGTGAGTATTCTTATAGGGGGCTTCGGGTATTTTGTGGCACCATGTGAAAATGACACCTATCACA
Source organism: Saccharina japonica (assembly GCA_008828725.1). Taxonomy (NCBI): domain Eukaryota; class Phaeophyceae; order Laminariales; family Laminariaceae; genus Saccharina; species Saccharina japonica. The sequence goes on along the minus strand of MEHQ01002915.1, from coordinate 131,483 downwards.
CAGCCAAAATTCACCGAACGACACACCTCGCCATTCAACGAGAATATCATTTGGTGGCAGAAAGACATCAAGGGAAAACGTGGAAATAGTGACGTAATTTGCTGGCTGTGCAAAATCGGGTGGTCACTTCATCAGAAGGTATCTGTTGATAACGGAAGGACTGAGGCAGTGACGCTGGTGGGAGGTAAATTGTTGGCAGCTTTTGTACCACGTACACCACCAAATGTGAATATGAAGGCAGCCGTAAAGCTCGGCCAATATAGGCACTAAACTACACCCTAACCTTGTCCTCGGTACTTCGGGACAGTTCTATATTGTTTATATTGGCCAGAGTGACGCTCGACCATACAAGATAGATTCTACCTTTTGTGCAGCTGATTCCCTATTTCCTGATGACAAAGACAACGAAAACACATATATAAATAAATACATAACCAGGATAAGTATCACCGCGAACTTTACGCGTGTTCGATAATGAAAACAATTGCTGGTGTTGATTTATTTTCAAGCCCGGGCACGACGTCGTATTCAGGGCGTGGATCGAGACGTCAAAGACGTTGGCAGTGACATAAGTGCTGACCGGCGAAACATAGGCTACAATTAAATACCTCTTTAAGGGGCCCCTTCGGACAAAAAATACAAGAGCAAATTTACAAAAATCTTTTGTTTCCGTTGCTGTACTATTTCTGGTACAATTTCTGCTTTTTCATGACTCCCTACAAGTACGGAAAACAATGTTTCTCCTGTTTTAAAGATCACAACTCTCCCTGCTGAGTAGGTTTAGACAGCCTGGGTCATGGTCGACATTTTTGTGTCTCAGGAGGGTTCGTTCAGACGCCTTTTTCATCACGAAAAGTGCCTCTTGCTCGAAAGCGACTCGCCCTACCTCTGGTACCCAAATACGACTTTGAAAAATGACAGTTGCTCCGGCTGCTGGAGATCACTCGGACAGTCGAAGGCCGGTTTTGCGTGCAGAGGCTTCCGACAATGAGCTTTGCGGGGCTGCGTTAGAGCCGCACGGCCTCGTTTTCCTCCCCCGCCCCCCATGTTGAAGTCATATAGAATAGACGGGTCCATCCTGTGTTTCCCGTGGATTCCCGTGCCTGCATTCGTGCTGGAATTACAGTGAAAAGTTTGACTTTGAGTTGAATGGAGTGGTTATGTGTTTCCCGGCTGGCACAGCCTGCCGTCAAGGAACCACACCACACAGGTATTTTAATGTTGCACTTCATGTGACATCTAGAAGGCTGAAGCCTATGTCTTATCGAGTGATCTAGACCTTTGTGACTCATGTTCGATGCGTGGTAAGAGAGATCAGACAGCAAAACCGTACGAGTAAATGTCCCTAAACAAATAGTAAAAGCTAAAGATCGCTGCTAACAAGGCAGGCTACCACAGATGCCTTTTCGGCTAGCCACAACAGCAACTAGTAACCGCGGCACCGAGCTTCGGCTTCTATGTGGTGTGTGAGAAAAATATTCCTCACGCTCAAGACATGCTTCGTCGGTGCTCAGTTGTGGTATATACGATAATGGCATATACAATTGGTGGTTGCTTGGTTGTTTGGTCGCTCTTCTCATGGATATTGAGAAACATCGTTATTTCGCAGTATGGGTGTCGGTGGGCGAGACGCCTGTTGAAGAGCCCTTCGGATGCTAGAGGCAAGTGGGGAGGTTGAACGTTCGGCTGGTTTCAGGATGCAACACGTTTGTTCTAATTGGTGATCACACCTAGAACATGTGGTGTTTCGCGAGTTGCCCAGCTATCTTCCTGCTGTCGCCGGCTTGAGTCTCCGTGTGAAACCCTGTGGTTTGAGCACAAACGAGTGTTCGTTTCGAAACCCTTGAGTCGAATATCAAGCTTGAACTTAGAAAAAAACGAATCGTGATGACCCCCCCCCCCTCTAGAGCTCCCCACCGTAAAGAGCATTATCTGCACTACTATGATTTGGTGGAGATGCTGGCGTTGGTTTGTGTGTATCTTGTTAGAACCGAGGCAGCTGGATATTGTTGGGTTCCGCAGAAGACAAACTGACAAGCCGAAATCAACTAAAGTGGCAACGCAGCAGTTCGCAGTGCATCCTCAATCGTCGTTCGGACGGGGCACCCTTCTATAGAGCCTCCCTCTAACGCCATGCTCATGTTCGCTGACCTATGATGCACCCAGCCGTACCTGCTGCACAGTGATGCGTGCAATTGCCACACGCAGACGCGTTTTGTGGGGTAAGGGTGTAGACTGGGGTTGCAAGGCTCGCAGTCGCTTGTACGCTTGTGCCCATCCCTCCTGCTGTACAGAACTGTGTTACGCGTGGGCGGCAACTGCTGTCAAGGACTGAACGAGGTCGCCTGGCAGGCCCCGTTCGTTACTGCTGCTTGTGTCCCAGTCGGCAGCCTTAATATCGCCATTTATTGTATATCTTTCTAATTGCATTATTATTATCGTTTCCTGAGTCGTGGGAGAGAGAGGTTCCTCCCCTCGGCCAGATACCTGTATCGCAGCTTCCTGCAATACCCTGAGTATCTCGACCATCCAATTTTACGTCCCTCTCCCTACTACGATACCGGCCGGATTCCTAACTAGTACGGCCTACAGTTGTCTCGGATGACCAAGCCTCGGAATGGTACGGTATAATTCGACTTCTCCGATCTAACTCAATCAAAACCATAACGGAGGAAAACACTTTTTCTCCGTAAACCCAGCTACCCGTGCCCCCCCCCCCCCCCTTCGAAATACAACATAGGGGCGGGAGCGCGGGCACTGCTCCCACTCATCGTTTCTTCACCTATCGTTCAATAGCACCTTATCGTCAGTCGGCAATCCCTATACCTCCACACATGCCGTGCTGTTTTCCGGGACTCGTTGGTTCCCGTCCTTGCCGCAGATCTCCCCTGCTCACCAAGGTCGCGTCAGCTCTCCGCAGCAGTTCGTGGTCCCGTGTGGCCGGAGTAGACGGGAGGCAGAAAGAAAAGAAGGCACATATTCCTGGCTTGGATGGACAAACCAGCAACTACCTCACGTCTGCCCGTGCTCGTCACAGGACCTCGTGCTTGCTCGTGCCCGGCGTGGCGATGCTGACCTACGCTCGATGCCTTGCTTGAAGGACTGCGTACGAGGCCTTTCATCCCGACACCAACTTGCTCTATCCCTGTTCCCGATACCAACATGCCACATTCTCTCTACCAAGAAATCCTTCTTTGTCCGTTACTCTGTTTGCGGAGGGCCATTACTTCGTCTACGGACAAACTACCCTTGCCCTGGCCCAGATCGTTGGCCAAGAAACGCTGCTGCTGCTGTCCTGGCCTTGCTGCTATTGCTGTCGTTTTGCTATTGCTGTGGCTGCCGGCGCGGCCGGCGCTGCTGCAGTTAGCGTTTCGGCTTCTCAAGGCTACCCACCACGCACGCGGTGCTTGCCGCACGCAGAAGCCTTGGGTAGCATAAGTGTGTATACTGAGGTCTAACACTTGTATTTTCTTGAAGCTATCACTCCTGCTTGCAGATATCCGAGGTTGCATGTTAGTTACTACTGCTGTCGTGGATAACTGAAGGGGATCAGCCTCTCTTTCGGCGGGCACGCCATGTTTGTGACTGCTGCTGTGTCCCGAGTGACAGCCCTGAAGTCTCCGTTGCCCTGGATCCGATCGATATTGAGGAAGCACATGTGCGGCCATTCTTGTTGTTGTTACTGCTGCTACGGCTGCTGCTGCTACTGCTTTTTTCTTCTTGGGTCCACCTTCCACGCACAAGGCGCTCACTCCTGCCCTCTGCTTACGCAGTACTCTTGACATACAAACGAATGAACACGCCTCAGCAAGATGTTAGAGTGACAACTGGATTGCGACGGTGCAGTTGTTCTCACGCAGCGTATTGGTAGCCGCAACCCGGTTGCTCGTGGTGGACCTATTGTAATTTGCCGCAATTGTTTCCGTCCTGCAAACTCCACTCTTGATGGTATCGACAACCCCCGTGCCGCCAGTCTCTGGCACTCGCAATTCGCTGTGTCCTAGTCGGTTATCACCATAGGAAACCCATCAATATAACCTCGAGAAATAAAAACAACGGCGGTATCTGAGGCTCCTTGTTTCCGCACTCTGTAAAGGCCTTAACGTCGAAAACAAACGGGTCAACATAGCGTGGTGTTTCAGTGCCATTGCGTTAGCCGTCGGACTACCCTTGAACTCGCCGGCTACCGACTGGTTGTCGCGATCAACCTGTATTCGCGCTTGTCGCAGGGTGTCCGAATGGCATTTACACCAATTCCACAGCACGTGGTACAGCCCATGCATTGTCCTTGGTGTTGCTACGTCTATTCGCGTCACCGTGCAAGCAGTATATGTTGCCCCTACAAGTAAGCAAGTCGGTGCTGCCGGTATTCAGCGAGCAAACGTCACTTCCGGGAAGTGGCGTCTTTTTGACGGCTTTCCGACCGACCGGGCGCAATGGCGTTCGGTATGGAATTTGTTGAGATCAAGGCCGCCCCGCGGGTGTGAAATCTGCGTGTCACGAAGAGGGTGACCTGGAAGAACAATCCTAGGAAAAATAGCATCTTGTTTTGGCGGCAAGCACGGGACGAGCTTTCTCGCTTCTTCACACTTGTAGTAGCTGCAGTAAAGCGGCAGCAATGGACCCTATATTACTTCCCAAACAACTCATAATCCTTCCGACAGTGTCCCTGGGGTGGCAAGTACGTAGTTCATCTGTGCGACGTCGGTGTGGGCGGCAACATTCCCTCTTTGCGATGATGGTGCCGGTTCAGGAAATGGAGCCATACGTTCTATCCTACCCCCACTCCGCATACCAAGCTTGAAAGTGTTCAGCGATACTTTACGTTTTTACGGAAGGGCCATGCCGAAATAATTGTAACCTATGACGGCGAATGTAGAGTAAACGTTGACGCGATACCCTGGACCCAGACAGATCGCTCATTGGATCATGATTGTCACGCCGACATTTGAACATTGCTTGCGGACTATGCCTTGTTGACAAATTGAGTGCATGTGATGTACGATAGCGATTGTTGCAAGTGTGCACTCAAGGCGGAACCACGGTGGCCTGCGAGTTGCTTCTATTGTGTGTGTATATGAGTGCAGTACACGTTTTGTGGGTTATGTATCAGCGGGTGCCCAGGATTCCCCGCGTGGATCTGGGATGTGGATACCGACTAATGTGGAAGCCCCACAATTAACCAGCCCAGTACTTTCTTCTTCCGCCGAAATTGAGATCAACGGTAAGACCGCGAGCCGGCCATCCGTGGAGCATGAGCCCTGATCGCATATGTTTCATGACACAGTAGTGGTATTTGAACCTCCAAATACCAGCGGCAGAAGAACGAATTTCACCATTGCCACCCTATAAACCACCGGCACCCATACCTCAGGTTTGCGAGGAAATTCTTGCGATGCCTCACACGCCGTCACCTAAAGTATACTAGTGGGTGTGCGGCTTTGGCCTTGCCTTTATGAACCATACACAGCGGTATCCTAGAAGAAGTGACAACCCGTCAGACACCGTGTTCAAGTGACCCCTGGAGGGGTACTCTGGGTCGGGGAAGGATGTAGGGGCTCCACGTGATGTATATATATTACCGTCGTAGACACGAGAAAGGGGGAGAAAACATAGAGAAACACGTAGGTACATAAAGAGTGGCGATGGGAATCGCTCCAAACCGCCAAGTGCTCCACAGAGAAACACGCATATTTCCTCTGTGGAACTCCCAAATACCGTTACATAAATATCCCTGCACCAAGTACGATAGCACTCTGAACACACCGGCATCAGTATACTCTCAAACTTGGCGTTTGTCAAACTTGTCATGTCGAATATTGAGCAATACGTATGAGGGGGTGGCGCATCGTTTGCCAGCGGGACAACGCCCAAATGTATCCCTCGACGGCGGGGTAGCTAGACCTCTGAATTTCCCGTATGATAATTTATATACAGCCACCGGGGCGTTTAGAACGGGATGCTCCCTTGTCGATGAGTTCGGTGAGCGCTCGCACCATAAATCTGTCCGCGGTAGGCCCTGGACTCTACCTTGCTGGAATGCCGTTTTTTGCGGCCAACTTCATGCTTGCCGCATATTCATCGTGTCACTTGTTTGTTTGTTTGTTTGTTTGTTCGTTTGTTTGTTTGTTTGTTTTTTTGTTTTTTTTTCCCCATCCCATTTATTATCTTCGCACTTCCGTCTCTCCCTCCCTAGTCGTAACTCAAATCCGGGGTCACAAAGTAGGCTCCTCTCCCTGCTCCCCCACTACGGTTCTTGCCTTGATTTTTATCGCGCAGAGGGTTCAGCCTTCCCAACGCTCGTCGACTTTCATCGAATTTAGCTAACTCACGCTCTCGCGCTTTCTGCTAGTCAAGATTTTTTTTGCGAGAAAAAGTGCCTGAGAGCATGCACTCGGCGGGGCTCGAACTCGCTTTCTTGACGCTTACAGGCTTCGTGGTTACCTGCTAGCCCACCGGGGCGGCCGGCCAGCCGACCTTATATAGTGCTTCGCTGTTTATATTGCACGGGTGGGGGCCAAGACTGCCGGCCTTGTGTAATTGAATTTGTGCAGCAGCGGTCGGAACCGGTTGTAGGTTGTAGCTGCAAGTATACCTATGGGTAGCCTCCGGGTATTTGATTGCGCTGTACCCTACCAAAAGTGTATAGCACCTACCATCTATAGTCTGCATCGCGAGAGCGTCGGCAACGTTTAATATCGAGTGTGATGCCAATGGCGTGTTAACCCCAGCAATCATATATGGTGGATACTGCAGTTTATGATACCCTGTCACTATTTAGAGCGGCGAGGCTTCATCATATCCCTGTCCCCGTTTTGTAAACACGCCTACTTTTCACGTCGGTTATAGACCTAACATTTAATGCCGCAAGAGGCCTGGCCCATCAGATGCCGATTTAATTTAATGCCTGCTGGAGTTTATCGAGTGTGAATCTGCTCGATATCGCTCTGGTTGCAACCAGATCACACATGTTACCTTTGAGCGGAGAAGACGGTCTGTTGTGATCTCCCCCTTCGCCCCCCACGGTAGCAGCAAAGCATGAGTGGGGTGATCAGCGTACTTGTGTACGACTGCTCTGAAGCAGTTGCTGCTTTTGATTACCTCTTGGTGGGAATTTTCAGCGAAGGCCCTGGATGACCTCAACTCGTATCCGACGAGAGCACTTCAGGTTCTCTCTAGCCCTCGTAGTGTTGTTATACTCAGGAGAAGTGAGTGTGTCCGACAGGTCATGCTGGGCCACACATACCCATCGCGTAAGCTCAGTCATGCCATGGAAAAGGTGCGGTGCACGTGCTTCACCGGGCGTGTGTGGCAGGCGTCATAAAATGTTCAGTAGCCTTTCGTATAAAACCAAACGTTCACGTGGCCCCTGGAGAATGCCGCGATGACTCAACTCCACGGCAGCCTGCACACCATGTGATTAACCGCAGACCTCCGTGACAATGCCCACACTCATATATGGGTTGTGTGGGAGGGACGTGACAATGCAGTCGGCTCCATGTAGTATTTCTGTGAGCTTGTATCGGTGGCGAACGTTTGGTTGGACGCGTGACGAGGGAGCAATCAGTTTCCCTGGTTCCCTCACCTTGGTGCTCCTTTCCTGGGCCGGCACCGCCTGCAACTTCTGTGAAGCTAGCCTTCAGGAAATAGGTTGGCTGATGTCCTGAGTCAGAAGACTGGCTAGTTGAGTATGGCGTCACCTGACGAACGCACCAGCTTTTTCAGCTTCCCCAAACCCGATGTACCTCCAAAATGACCAGAGAACCCCAAATAATCACAATGCATATGCGTAAAATGGTGTACTCGTACTCTTACGTACAAGGTACCACGGTCTCGTTACATATGTTTTCTTGTTTCGGAGAGTGTTATTATACTTGCTGTTAATGTTGTTCAACAGTAGAACGAAATCGCACCAATATTAACTGTACTGTTCACGAACTGCTAGGAAAAACGACCATTCCTCTGCGCTGCAAAGGCCTTACGAGATTCCCGCGTCCTTAAGCCATACCTGGTAAATGTTAGGCTGACCATCTAGTAGGTAGGTGAACTTTGGATTGTGTGTACGTAGTGTGATTCTGGTTCTCCGCCCGGCAATGCAAACAGGGCGTACGAGAGAGTCTGCCCTTCAACAACCTAAATCTTGCAGGCGATCGATAAGTGGCGCGGCCTGCACGAAATGCATAAACATCTCAGCCTTACTGCCTTGGATGGAAAATATTGCGTGACGGGTCCTTTTGACAACGTTGGCTGCTGGGAAGAAGATTACCCGCTGGGCGTAGAGGATGCCACGGTAATGTCAACAAATGCGATGGTTGGGTGCTGCACGATTACGTTCATGAAGTTTGCTGCTGTACGCGTGCTGGGATAGGAGTAGTACCTTTCGACCAAAATATCTACGACTGACTGGTAATATGCTGCTTGGCCTAATATCGCTGGAATCTCACTAGTGCTGTACATTATGATTTGTGATATTCCTCGGCATTAGGGTTATTCATCGGGTTGCGCTTTTCCTCTGCTTCAGTGTTTGGATGGGGTATAGAGCTCTTATACCATACTCAAGATAATCGAGTGATCACTCGCAGAGAGTATAGGTGCTACAGTAGGCAAGCACGCGTTTCCACGCACTTTTACAGTTGCAAGAACAGCTCCAGACTACCGTGGACAGACCCACGAAGCTTTGTTGTCACACAAAAATGTGGCAGCCCGACGACAAGTCGAAACACGCCAACACGCTAGCGTCTGCCCTTCCACATTCCACGTCAGTTTTATTTTTATGTGCATGTCAAGGTACGTGGGTTGGTATAAAATCCCGTCCGATGATCCTCGAGCACGCAACACATCATCGTTACAGTGGTTCAGCTTCAACTACGCGCTCGATGATGCTCTGGTCTGAATTGGCGCATAGACCGAGCGTCCTCATGCCGCGAAACACATTATACAAACGGGATGCTATCGCTCAATTTTCCGGCAGTCAGTGCGCAGCTAATGGATGCGTCGACCAATATACTTGTTTTCTGCGCGATTACTTGATAGAAAGTGGAATATCCCGAAGCTTGCTCTGTTCGTTTGGATCGTGTCAGCAACGACGGTTACAAAAGTTGTAGAGGGTTGCGTATATATTCTTAGGCGTTATTGTGGAATTCTTGCCTCGTGCGGGAGGAGGGTTCGAGCACTCCGCTCTCTCTCCGCTCTCTCTCCGCTCTCTCCCTCTCGCTCTGTCCTCTAATGCAACGACCTTAAAACATCTCATCAGACTGCTGGGCAGTCAGGGCATCCAGATTTGCAATCTAGGAACACTCAAGTAGTAACCATCTCTGTAGAACCCGCATGCAAGGGTGCACAAAAACAAAAGTTATCGACACCACACCCCCCCCCCTATATTGGAGGGAAAAACCGGACCGTTGTGATCCCAGAAAACAATAAGTCAAGTTTTTTTTTAATTACCCCCCCCCCCCCCCCCCCCCCCCCCCCGACCAGCGAAAAAAAAAAGGGGGGGTCTCTAAAACCAAGTTAAAAAAAGGGAACAAAAAACGAAAAAAAATGGTTTTTGCTCATTTCGTCCTGTGATCACAGCGATCCGGTTTGTTTTTCATTCTGACCTTCCTAGGTGTGTGGTGTCGTTTTCTCTTTTTTGTTACGCCTGTCTGCCCTTGGAAACGAATTGCTATTTTTTTGTGGGTTCTGCCGATGGCTGTGCTGAAAGAACCAAGGCGACAATTCACACGCCGGTTGTGTCCAACAATGCCCTGAGTGAAAATGAAAATTCGCGTTCGCGTCGATCTTTATATGTTTCAGTTTTGCTTTAGTTATAGCCTTGAAAGGCTATTTTCGGTAAGGATTTCAAATGTTTAATTTTCAATATATTTATTTTCGGCTGGCTTAGGAAACCACATTCTAGACTCGATATTGAAAATGTGTTCACGGAGGATTGTGGTGACAAGCTATACGATCATCATACAAGTTGTATTGTAGTAAAATATCTATTTTTGATGGCGCTGAAAATTTTTCCGTTTTCGGTTTTTTTCCTTACTGACAGTAAGGAATTAATCCCAAAACGGAAACTTTTTCAGCGCCATCAAAAACGGATATTTTACTACAATACAACTTGTATGATGATCGTATAGCTAATCACCACAATCCTCCGGGAACACATTTTCAATATCGGGTCTAGAATATGGTTTCCTGAGCCAGCCGAAATTAAATATATTGAAAATTGGCCATTTGCAATCCTTACCGAAAATAGCCTTTCAAGGCTATAACTAAAGCAAAACTGAAACATATAAAAATCGACGCGAACGCGAATTTTCATTTTCACTCAGGGCATTGTTGGACACAACCGGCGTGTGAATTGTCGCCTTGGTTCTTTCAGTACAGCCATCGGCAGAACCCACAAAAAAATAACACCTTCTCAAATGGTTACTACTGTAGTGTGGGTTGTCAAAATCTTGACGTTTTCAGGTCTGGAACAGGAATTCAAGGATGTCTTCCGGGCCAGCTCAAGAGGGGCAAGGCCTTCCCAAAGATGAGGTTCAACAGCTGAGAAGCGAGTTTCAGCTGGTGGTCGAGCATTGGCAAGCGTCAACGATGCATGCCATACGGAGCATGATGACCGAGTTCATGACGGACAACGGCCGATATGAGCCCAGCGGCGCTGAGGGCAGCGTTGCTGTAGGAGAGATAGCAGGGGCAGGAACCACTGCTGCATTCTCTGCTGTACGAGAAAATTCTGCTGCTGCTGGAGGCGCGGCAGAAGATACAGCAGCTGGAAGAGAGACAACTTTGCGTGGGAATGCCTCACGCAATCACGGAGCGACGGGACGCAGAGAGGCTGCTGTCCCTGTCCAGGCGGGCCCAGCCAGGGGTCAGCCTGACCAGCCAAGGAGGGCTGGCGAATGGGATGAATTCCCAGGCGGTGAGTTGGGTGGTGGTTTTGATCTGCCCATCTCGCGCCATGTTTCCTACAAGCACAGCGCTGCTGTAGGGAATAGTCCAAGAGGGGCAAAACCCACTCCTGTAAGAGAGACTACTGCTGCTATTGGAGCATGCATTGGCCAATCGGAATCCGGCAGCGCCGAGAGTAGCGCTGCTGTAGGGAATAGCCCAAGAAGGGCAGGACCCACTCCTGTACGAGAGACTCTTGCTGATGTTGGAGCAGCCATTGGCCAATCGGAGTCCGGCAGCGCCGAGAAAAGCGCTGCTGTAGGGAAGAGCCCACGAGGGGCAGGACCCATCACTGCTGTACGAGGTACTACGGCAGGAGGAGAGAAGATTTTTCGTGATGACGACTCGCGGGATTTCGGATCGACGGGACGCGGGAAAACTGCTTCTTGTCGAGGTTGGCCAGCCAGGGGTCAGCCATACCGACCAAGGAGGTCTGGTAAGAGGGGTGCAAACCCCAGCGGTGAGTCCCGTAGAGACTCAGCCGCGACTGCCGGTGGCAATGGCAGCAGCGCCAAGGCCAACGAAGGTAGTACTTTCGTAGGGAAGTGCTTCAAGTGTGGCAAGAAGGGCCATATGATCGCAAACTGTAGAGAGAAGCGGTGCAGTGGTTGCAACGGACTGGGGCACACTGGCGATGTTTGCCCCACGCCCAAAGAAGAGGCTGTGCTGTCGATGGCGAGCGAGGTTGGAGCAAAGGACGTTGATATTGGTACGGCCCAGGCTTCAGCTTTCAAGGCCGAAGAGACAGGCAAGTGGAGTGATGGTTTGGGCCGAATGGGGGAAGAAGAGTCGGCTTGGCAGGTAGGAGACGAGGCCTGGATCTGCGATAGTGGAGCGTCTACTCACATGACGCCCTCAGCAGATTGCATGCTCAATTACAGAGAATGCAGCTTAAAACTGCGCATCGCCGATGGTTCAACTCGCTCCATCGAAGGATACGGTGATGTTCGCTTTGTCTTTCGGTCCGGAAACGGTCTCGTACAAGTGCTGATGACTAACGTTGCGCACGTGCCAGACCTCCGCTATCACCTATTTTCCCTGCCCACTCTCGTCAAAAACGGCCATACGTTCGAAGGACGCCCCTCGGGGATTGTAGTCCGGCTCAAGTCAGAGCGTTCGATCGTGTTTCCGTTGAGTGGGACCCTGTACAGCCTTTGCGGCTACCGGGTCGACAGCAGTAGTGGGGAAAATGCCTGTGCTGTACTCGCCCCAGGGCAACAGCCCAGTAAGCCCGCGATCGACATCAACGACTACCACTGCGCGGCTGGACACTCCCACGAGGTTCTACTCCGCAAGACCGCGGAGCAGCAAGGAATCGTCCTCAAGGGAAACCTGCTGGAATGCAGGGGGTGCTCCATGGCGAAGGGACTTCGCAAGAGCATCAAGCAATCCACGCACACACGAGCGGGTAAGAAGCTCGGGAGGGTGTTTGTGGATTTGAGTGGCCCCAAGGTGGTAGAGTCTCTCGGCAGGAAGCGGTACACTCTCATTGTGCGCGATGACTTTTCACGGTATACTTGGGTGTATTTCATACGCCACAAGTCGGACGCCGCGGAATTGTTCGAGCAGTTCCTCGCGGATTCTCGCGCAGACGATGTCCCTTCGAAAGTGGTCATCGTCCGATCGGACGGGGGTGGTGAATTCCGTGGGGGGAAGTTTGGAGACCTGTGTAGAACACGAGGGATCAAGCAGGAATTCACGACGGCAGACAGTCCCCAGTTTAATGGGGTAGCAGAGCGCGCGCTAGGCTTGATTGAGACGGCCGCAATGGCGGGCCGAATCCAGGCTCGCGAGCTATACCCCGGCGCGCAACTACCTGCAACTGAGTCGTTGTGGGCTGAAGCGTCGCACTGGGCGTGCGATGCTTTGAACCGTACAGCAACCACCGCTAACCCCGAGAGCAAGTCACCATACGAGATGTGGTATGGTAGACCCCCCCCGGTAGTACTTCTACCTTTCCTCAAGCCTGGCTACTGCAAGGTGAAGAGGGAGAACAAGTCCCAGGCGAAAGCACAGGAGTGTTTTTACCTTGGCCCTGCACCCAACTACCCCCGAGACTCGGTGCGAGTGCTGACTAGACACCGTACCGTACTGATCACGCGCAACATAACCTGGCAGCGCGTGTCACCTGCACCACCTGTACCTGCCCAGTCGAGTGACTCCCTGTCTATGGAAGAGGGGGGGTCCGAGGCAGACGACGGAAGCACGTCAGATCGAGGTGGTGGGGGGGTGGTGCATGAGCTAGACGAAGGTTTGGCTCGCCTGAACGACCTCGATTTGACGTGGGGGTTCGATCTGGACGCGTTTTTGGAGGAGCGCGCCCAGCAGGCACCTGCCGCCGGCGATGCCGGCGACGGGAATTCAGAGACGACGGGCTCGTCTCAAGGGGGCGCGGTGGGCGCCTCCTCGGCCCCGGTAGGGAGGGTCGAAACAGCCGAGACGACGGGCTCGTCTCAAGGGGGCGCGGTGGGCGCCTCCTCGGTCCCGGCAGGGAGGGCCGAAAGCGACCCGGGCGAGGCATCAGCCTCCGACACCGACCAAGGGAACGGTGAGGATCCACCCGCGGTCCTGTCGGGGAGACCAGCTCACGAGCTCAGCAGCTGGGGACGGCTCCCCGCGACAGTAAGGGGCCGAACCCGGGGTCAGAGCCAACGCTTGGAAGGCGAGCCTGCTGAAGGCCGGCTAAGGATGAGGCCTGAGGTCGCGGACGCGCTGCTTGCGGCAGTGTTCAAGTTGACGATGTCTAGGAGAACGCAGAACAGCACATCCTGGACGACGGAGGACGCACTGGCTCTGATGGCTGGAGGACCTGCAGCAGATAACAAAGGGGAGTTAAGCGTGCGCATGCCGAGTGGATTCCCGGAAGACGTAGAACCGCCCCCTCAGTCCGTAGCAGATGTCGAGCGTTCACAGTACAAAGCGGCGTGGCAAGAGGCCATGAAGATTGAATTGGACGGTCACAAAACGACCGGTACGTTTGAAGCAGCGATACCGCCGCAAGGGCGGAAACCTGTAGGATCGAAGTGGGTGTTTACCTACAAGACGGACAAGGATGGCCTGATAGTAAAGACAAAGGCTAGACTTGTGGCTAAGGGGTTTAGCCAGGTGCAGGATGTAGATTACTTTCAAACATTCGCACCAACTCCCTCGTCAGCGTCAGTTAAAATTCTGGCAGCTGTTGCCAACGAACACGGTCTGAAGATCTTTCATTTAGACGTCGCACAAGCCTTTGTTCGCGCGAAACTCGACGCCGAGATATACATGAAACTACCCGGTGGGTGTGGTGACATGTCAGGCAAAATCGTTCGCCTGAACCGATCGCTGTATGGTCTGAAGCAGAGTGGACGACAGTGGGCCGGATTATTGGTAGAAACCGTGGTAGAGTACGGTATGGAGCAGTGTAGGACTGATCCTTGTGTTTTTCGCATGGTTGTGGACGGCAAGGTACAACTGGTCATGGCTGTTCATGTGGATGACATCGTGATTGCAGGTTCGGACGAGTCATGCAGAGATTTTCATGCCGCGTTAGTAACGAAATTCCCCACGAATAACCTCGGAGAACTGACTTGGTACACTGGTTGTGCTTTCAAACGCGACTGGGAATTGGGGACTTTGGAGATTAGGCAGAAGGCGTTTATTGAGAGCATGTTGAATCGTTTTGGCGTGAACTCATCCTCTGACATCCCCGCTACCCCTGGTGTGGAACTAGGTCCAAGAGAGGAAGGCGAACCTGGTGGAGACTGGCCTTACAGGGAGGCTGTGGGCAGTTTGATGTGGCTGTCGACCATGACGAGGCCGGACATCTCCAACGCTGTGCGTGCTGTGGCGCGTCACTCTCACAACCCTACTGAGAGGCACTGGAGGGCAGTTTTGAAGATTATGGAGTACCTTCACGGGACCAGGTTTTTGGGATTGACTTTTGTGCGGGGTTCGGGACTGGATTTGAATGCGTATAGTGATGCCGATTATGCTGATAAGGCGAATGATAGGCGCTCGGTATCGGGGACGGTAGTTACCCTGGGGGGTGCGGCCGTCAGTTGGGCAAGTAGTACGCAGAGGTGTGTTACATTGTCCACAGCAGAAGCAGAGTACGTTGCCCTAGGTGAAGGGGTGAAGGAGGCTTTGTTCACGGGCGCGGTCTTATCGTTTATTTGTCCAGAGCTAAGCGGATCATGTGTCCGGGTTTTTGAAGATAACCAGGGGGCCATAGCATTGGCTCAGAACCCTCTTAGTTTTGCTCGGAGCAAGCATATCGACGTACGTTTTCATTTTGTTAGGGAGCTGCTTCGTGCGAAGAAGATCGACATTCAGTTCGTAGCTTCGAAAGACCAGCATGCGGATATTTTGACGAAATCCCTTGCTGCGACCCCTTTTAAGCTTCACCGTAGGTTCTTGTTGAATCTGCCGTTGGAGGGTGAGTAAGGGGTATGAGCATTATCCGATGTACCATGTTTGAGTTATGCGAGGAATAATTTGTCAGGTCGCCACCCCGCGCTACTTTGAGGGGCATGGGTGAGTAGGGCACCACTTGGCATCTTATTTTCTGGCCATGGTCATCGTTTGGAATGCGGCCGTTGTTTCAACTGCAATGGTTTGGAGAATATGAGTTATACAGGGGGTTTTGACCCGGTGGCCGGGTTTCCTCCTGCGGGACTGTTGTTGGCTGTTAGGTTCAAGCTTGTCTTGAATGTCCTTTCGGTCTTGTCATTGCTGTCAAGAGCCAGGGAGGGTGTTCGTTTGGATCGTGTCAGCAACGACGGTTACAAAAGTTGTAGAGGGTTGCGTATATATTCGCAGGCGTTATTGTGGAATTATTGCCTCGTGCGGGAGGAGGGTTCGAGCACTCCGCTCTCTCTCCGCTCTCTCCCTCTCGCTCTGTCCTCTAATGCAACGACCTTAAAACATCTCATCAGACTGCTGGGCAGTCAGGGCATCCAGATTTGCAATCTAGGAACATGCTCAACCATTATTTGCTTCACATAATCCAGGTACACAACTTTTCCCGACGCTGAGTGCGGGTGTGATTACCTACTTTTTACCTTGTCGATCAATAAGGTACATATGGTACGAGGAGTGATATCATACCTATACGAAGTATATATCAACACACCTATACCATGTCTTGTTTCCAATGTTCAAAACGGCAAGGTTTTGCCGGAAATTCATATCTGCGATACTATGTGCGTGTGTCTGGCCTATGTTCAGGGCACCAGCAGTGGCCGATACGAGCCGCCCGGCAGTTTGCGTTAAAACTCTCAGGGTGTCAGCGTCTATGGATCACAGATCGTTGCAGACATCCCTGGTAATGCAAACTTTAGTTGCCCCACTGTACCGATGCCTCGCTTCGCCGATCACTGGCTCATTCTATGTTTGAGTACATTCCCTTAGGGACATACTCTGCCCGCAATTGTGGCATATGTCGCGTAATTGTCCCAACTTGTTTCTAACGTGTGGCCGCCCGTCGGGATCACCCCGTCTATTTTATCCCTGGAGAGAGCCATACAACGACGCTGACGCCACGATGAAGTGACGCCAGAGCAGCCCATTACCGTGCAGATGCGTGTTTACCGGTCGAGATTAATGTTAGTTGTTTTTTCGTTACCTATATGCCAACGGCTTTGTCGTACTCAAACTGGCGAAGTTTATTGTTTGTGGGCCCCTAACTTCCGTCATGTACTGTATGTTGGTTTCACGAACGGCAGGAGTACGGGACTCAAGTCAAAGGCTCTTTCCTCACACTGCCTCCTCGGCTGGAACTCCCAAGGAATTCTACCGTAGACGTAGTACTCGGTGAAAATGGGACGTTGCTCGAATGCCTGCTGCACGAAGAGCCCCACCTTCAATGCTGAGGGGAGCAAGAAAGCGGTATATTGCAAGCAGCATGCGGAGGACGGTATGGTTGATGTCAACTAAAGGCACTGCTTGAACGGCTCTTGCACGACAATTCCGGTCTTCAACAACGTAGGCAGCAAGACGGCGGCATACTGCAAGCAGCATGCCGCTGACGGCATGGTGAACGTCGTTAGCAGGCGTTGCTCACATGACGCCTGCACTATGCTTCCTACTTTCAATGTTGAGGGCAGCAAGACGCCGGCGTACTGCAAGCAACATGCCGAGGAGGGCATGGTTAGTGTCACAAGCAAACGTTGCTTACTTGACTCGTGCATGAAGCAGCCAAGCTTTGATTTCGACGGAATAAAAACCCAGGTGTACTGTAAGCAACATGCGGAACATGGCATGGTTGATGTCCTCAACAGGCCTTGCCTACATGACGCCTGCATGAAGGTAGCACGCTTCAACGTTGAGGGGAGCAAGAAAACAGTATATTGCAAGCAACATGCTGAGGACGGTATGGTTGGTGTCATGGGAAGGCGCTGCTCGAATGCTTCTTGCACGACGATGGCGACGTTCAACATCGAGGGCAGCAAAACGGCGGCTTACTGCAAGCAACATGCTGAAGACGGAATGGTAGACGTCAAAGACAAGCGCTGCTCTAGTGACTCATGCACCAAACAACCCAGTTTCAATACCATAGGAAGTAAGACGGCGGCGTACTGCAAGCAGCATGCTGCTGACGGCATGGTAAACGTCATTAGCAGGCGTTGCTCACAGGCATTCTGCAATACACATCCGACTTTCAATGTCGAGGGCAGCAAGAAGCCGGCGTACTGCAAGAACCATGCTGAGAATGGCGTGGTTAGTGTCACAGGCAAGCGTTGCTTACTTGACTCCCGCACCACGCGGCCGCATTTCAATGTCGAGGGTAGGAAGACGGCGGCGTACTGCAAGCAACATGCGGAAGATGGCATGGTTGATGTCCGCAGCAGGTCTTGTTTCCATAAGGCCTGCGTGAAAAAGGCCCGCTTCGACGCCGAGGGGAGCAAGAAAGCGGTGCATTGCAAGCAGCATGCTGAGGACGGTACGGTTGATGTCAACGGAAGGCGCTGCTCAAATCACTCATGCCGGACACTTGCTGTCTTCAACATCGCGGGCAGCAAGACGCCGGCATACTGCAAGCAGCATGCCGCTGAAGGCATGGTAAACGTCGTTAGCAGGCGTTGCTCTCCTTGCATCCTGCACTACGCTTCCTACTTTCAATTTCGAGGGCAGCAAGGCGCTGGCGTACTGCAAGCAACATGCCGAGGAGGGCATGGTTAGTGTCACATGCAAGCGTTGCTTACTTCACTCGTGCATCAAGCAGCCAAGCTTCAATTTCGAGGGAATAAAAACCCCGGTGTACTGTAAGTAACATGCGGAAAATGGCATGGTTGATGTCCGCAGCAAGCCTTGAATACATGACGCCTGCATGAAGATAGCACGCTTCAACGCCGAGGGGGTCAAGAAAACGGAATATTGCAAGCAACATGCTGAGGACGGTATGGTTGATATCCACGGAAGGCGCTGCTTAAATGATTCTTGCACGACGATTGCCAGCTTCAATATCGTGGGCAGCAGGACGCCGGCATACTGCAAGAAGCATACTGAAGACGGAATGGTTGGTGTCAATGTCATGCACTGCTCGAGGGTATCCTGCAACAAGCACCCCAGCTTCAATGTCGCAGGAAGTAAGACGGGGGCGTATTGCAGGACGCATGCTGCTAACGGTATGGTGAACGTCGTCAGGATGCGCTGCTCCCATGCCTTCTGCACTACCGATCCGACTTTCAATGTTGAGGGCAGCAAGAATCCGGCGTACTGCAAGCAACTTGCTAAGGATGGCATGGTTAGTGTCACAGGCAAGCGTTGCTTACTTGACTCCTGCACCAAGCGGGCAAGCTTCAATGTCGAGGGTAGGAAGACGCCGGCGGGTTGCAAGCAACATGCGGAGGATTGCATGGTTTATGTCCGCAGCAAGCCTTGCTTTCATGACGCCTGCATGAAGATAGCACGCTTCAATGCCGCGGGGAGCAAGACAGCAATATATTGCAAGCAACATGCCGAGGACGGTATGGTTGGGGTCCACGGAAGACGCTGTCTAAATAGCTCTTGCACAACGATAGCGAACTTCATTATCATGGGTAGCAAGACGCTGGCGTACTGCAAGAAACATTCTGAAGATAACATGGTTGATGTCAACGTCAAACGCTGCTCGGGAAAATCCTGCACGAAGCACCCTAGCTTCAATATCGCAGGAAGTAAGACGGGGGCGTATTGCAAGACGCATGCTGCTAACGGTATGGTGAACGTCGTTAGCAGGCGTTGCCCTCATGCATCCTGCACTACGCTTCCGACTTTCAATGTTGAGGGCAGCAAGACCCCGGCATACTGCAAGCAACATGCTAAGGATTGCATGGTTAGTGTCACAGGCAAGCGTTGCTTACTTGACTCCTGCACCAAGCGGCCAAGTTTTAATGTCGAGGGTACGGAGACGGCGGCGTACTGCAAGCAACATGCGAAAGATGGCATGGTTGATGTCCGCAGCAGGTCTTGTTTCCATGAGACCTGCGTGAACAAAGCACGCTTCAACGCCGAGGGGAGCAAGAAAGCGGTATATTGCAAGCAGCATGCTGAGGACGGTATAGTTGATGTCAACGGAAGGCGCTGCTCAAATCACTCATGCACGACAATTGCTGTCTTCAACATCGTGGGCAGCAAGACGCCGGCATACTGCAAGCAGCATGCCGCTGACGGCATGGTGAACGTTGTTAGCAGGCGTTGCTCACACACCGCTTGCATGAAGCAACCGGCATGGGGTGTGCTGTCCGACAGTGAGGCCACTACATGTCTGCGCCATAAGGGTGATATCTTGGGGGGCCCAGTTATTAACTTCAGGAAAAGTGCAAGGTCGCCGGGTGTACCAGCGAATCTCGCTGGGGGGTCGATGGGAAGCAGCCTAGCCACTGCTGTGATCACGGCGCCATACATTCCGGGCTCGCCTGCACTGTAGGAAAGTCTCCAAGCCGGAGAAGCAGCCGTATTTCATCTTACGTTGCGATAAGGGGCACATCAATTCATGTTAAAACTGAGTGTGTGTTTTGAAATATGTTTCGTATCGAACCAGAACGTTACTGGAGTTATATTTCGTTCATTTTCGGTGGCCTCCGATTGAGCCGGCAGATTGATACTTCGAAACCTGGCGTTCCCAGTGTCTACAAGGGGATGCCTTGACGTCGTCCGTTATCGCATTATTATTCACGCTGTCTGCAGCAGTTATCTACTATATGTGAATGGGGTAACAGCGTTACAGGCCTGCTTGAGCGGAAGACAATAGGGAGAACAAACAGCGTAGCTTAAGGCTAAGGGTATGATAGGAGGGTTTTGTTTATGTAACTTATAGCAGGAGTGACGGGTTTTTTTTATGGCGGATCCTACAAGAGTGAACTCCAACCGTGTTTCGGCCTGGTCTCAACGTTATCGCTTGTTGAGTGGGCTTTGGCTATATACCCGCACTTCCCGCTTGAATAGTGTGCCAGGATTTCGGGAAGTAGCAGTCAGCTATATCGAAATATTTGGACCCGGTGGTCGGTATGATGTTGTGCCTCAAACGTGTCATTCGGCAGGGTTGCAGGAAGAGTGTATTAATTTTCCGGTCATCCCAAGATGGCTGGCCTTTAGCTGCAGGTTGTCTGATGGAGAACTTGCCCCGGTCGTCTGACGGTGACTGTCCACGTAAAAAATAGGGTGTTCAGGCGAGGGGCGTGCCGGGATTTGGATGCCATACCCCTCCCCACCCTAACCTCAAAAACGTTGCAAAGTGTTTTTTATTTTCGTTGTTTTGTTTTCAGTGACAAAGAGTAGGCGTTTTGAAACATCATTTCCCGTATATAACATACCTGGTGGTGCTGGGTGGTGTTCTGATCAGCTACTTCGTTTTGTGCGATACCGTCCAGGAGTAAGCGGGCATGCAGGCATTCTTGCATACCTGATGGGTACCCGTAATTCAGCGACTCAGCATGGTTTTACCGTTCTTCGGCCTACCCAGGTATCCCGTCATGTCTTATGCGAGTGTCCGGGCTGGAGTGTCCAGAGAGTCCGGAGTGTCTGGGGTGTGTTTCGAGATTTCCTCTACGGTGGCGTACCAGAAAAAACATTTACAGAAGCAGCTAGGCAGGGTACGAATCAATGACACTTGGCGTGGTCAGCGGTTGGTGTCCCTATTGGATTGTTGTTTTTGCATTGGAAGGCATTTAGCTTCTAGCTTTACCAGCTGCTCAATTCTGCTGTTGTTTGAGTCGCCGCAACTACCCACAGCTGTGATTCCTCCGCGCAGCAGCATCATCGTATTTTGTAGTGGTATGGAAGGCATTGTACCAAGGAGGTGAGGGGGGTGGTGGCTCTTAACTGTGCCCTGGTTAAAGTTTTATACACCTACTGTTCGGGGTTGGGAAGGCGTTGTGTCAAGGAAGGGGGAGGGTTTCTCTTAATCGTCCCCTGGTTGAAGTTCCCTACGGTGGCGTGCAAGAAAAATATTTACAGAACCCGGTAGGCAGGGCGCGAATCAATGACACTAGGCGTGGTCAGCGGTTTGTGTCCCTACTGGGTTGTCGTTTTTGCATTCGAAGACGTATAGTTTATATATCTACCAGCTGCTCTTTTCTGCTGTTGTTGGAGTCGCCGCAACTACCCACAGCTGTGACCTCTCCGCACAAGAGCATCATCGGAATATTTTGTAGTATGGAAGGCATTTTACCAAGGAGAGAGGGGGATGCCGATTAACCGTCCCCTGGTTGAAGTTTTACACACTTACTGTTCAGGGTTGGGAAGGCCTTGTATCGAGGACGGGGGGGGGTGGCTCTTAATCGTCCCCTGGCTGAAGTTTCCTACGGTGGCGTACAAGAAAAAACTATTACAGAAGCAGGTATGCAGGGTACGAGTCAATGACACTAGGCGTGGTCGGCGGTTGGTGCCCCAATTGGGTTGTCGTTTTTGCATTCGAAGACATATAGTTTACATATCTACCAGCTGCTCTTTTCTGCTGTTGTTGGAGTCGCCGCAACTATCCACATCTGTGATCTCTCCGCGCAGCAGCATCATCGTATTATGTAGTGGTATGGAAGGCATTGTATCAAGGAGGGGGCGGTGGCTTTTAACCGTCCCCTGGTTGACGTTTTATACACCTATTGTTCAGGGTTGGGAAGGCCTTGTATCAAGGACGGGGTGGGGGTGGCTCTTAACCGTCCCCTGGTTGAAAATGCTAGTTATCGAGTTTTGATGAATTCTCTCGCGATAGAGGCCTCTCGCAAGATTTCCGAAGCCGATTTCTTACTTGATTAAACAGTTGATTATGTCTGCACTACTCTTGAGTGCACTTTTCTGTCTGCACTTTTCATCAAATTCTCATAATTTATCTGACTACTACGTTGTACTCTGACATAAAAAACAGGAACAAGGAGTCGTACACGGTCTCGAACCCGGGGCTCTTGTGTTCACACGTCCTGATTCCACCTGTTCATCTAGTCGCCCCTTTTCATTGTTTATTCAGATTTATATGTTTCTACAGTAGACGTACTACTGTACAACTCTAACGAAAAAAACGAAGAAGGAAGAGAACTCGGTTTCGAACCCGGGACCTTCGTATTCACACGTCCCAACCCTACCTGTTTATCTACTCGCTCTGTTTGATTGTGTAATCAGTTATATTCATTTCTGTAGTATGCGTACTACAGTACAACTCTAACGAAAAAAAGAAAGACGGAAGTGAACACGGTCTCGAACCCGGAATCCTCATGTTCACACGTCCAAATACCACTTGTTGCTCTACTCGCCCATTTTGTTTGTATTAACAGTTTTGTTTATTTCTCTAGGAGGCGTATAAATATGCGACATAGATACACCTGGTGTCTTTGATAGAAACTACCTTACCTGACACACAGGATAACCGAATTTCAAATGCTTATGCTCATATGTATTGTTTTTCCTCCAGCAACTGTTAACGCTGCCAGCGAAACAGAAAAGTGCCAAAGGCTCTCTGCAACGCCAATGTCATGGATCCGGAGTATGTTCCTCCACAACTCCAGGGCCTCACACAAGTGGAGCATGCTTATTGCCAAAGCCTGTGCCATCATGCGCGTGAACAGCCTTAAGGGAGGGCAGAGGGGGTTCTCGGGGCACGTAGCGAACGTTTTTTTTCTGTTTTTGTTTCTTGTTTTCCCCACCAATGCACACAAGTTGACGACATATACTAATATCCTGCTGCGCGAGTTCCTAGCGACAGCTATACTATCTTATACATATTGTTCAGGGTTGGAAAGGCCTTGAGTCGATTAGGGGGGGTGATGGCGCTCAACCGTCCCCTGGTTGAAGCAATGTATACACACCGATCAGGCGAAGAGAGAGGGGACGGTGCCAGGTACCCTGTCTGAAGCTCGAAGTTGAATAATTGTGAGTATGGCGTCGGAAACAAATAAACCGTGGGCCCTCCTTCAGGCGCTAGTATGGATATGTCGACGTGAAGGCCGGGATATATCCATAATTGTAGTGTGCAAGAGAACGCAGTGGTGGCTTAGTGTTAAGAGGAGCGTTAGGCTCAATATACTATTTTTCGCTTTAAATGTCGAAAGTGCAGCTACGAGAGTTAACCATAGAGCGAACGTAGAGTCTACAAGCATGCCATTCCGCATGCCTCCGACGTCAATGGTGTCTTGTCATTGCCTTGCATTCTGCTGTCGACGTGCGTTCGACGAATCTCCCTTGGCGTCACACCCGCTGCGTGTCGAACAGCAACCGAGTTGGCTACTTGTTCATCGCACTGCCATATACACGACTCTGCGAGCAAGATGTGCACATTACGCATACGGTACGACTTGCACTTGGTCTTCAGAACCTGTGTCGAACAGCAACTGCATTGGTTACTTGTTCATCGAACTCCAACTTACACGACTCTGCGAGAAAGATCTGCACAGTACGCATACGATACGACTCGCACCTGGTCTTCAGAACATCGACACGATACCCCTGGTCCAGCTTGACACATCCAATCCGTTAGCTAGCATGTTACCTCAACGTGTTCTGAACCTATGTTTTTGGTAAAACCAAACGCGACAAGGTATATTATTTTGACCGTGGGTATTTGACGGCCGCCTTATGACTGTCGTCGTCTCTGAAATATCAAAGCTGAGGAAAGCCACGGCCAGGCGCTTGCGGTGATGGCTTCACACATGGCACCCCGTGCCGCGTGGTGAGTCTCGAGGTCCTGTTCGGTGAATTTAACGAGGAATCCCACTCTCGGTCTGCATAATGCAGTTGTTTCACTCGATCAGAGCGTGAGTTATGTCCTGATGATTGTCCTTCGCCCCTGCCTAGTCCGAAACATGAGATAAGAATCATGATTAGTAGTGATGGCTCTATATTGTCACACCACGAGGGCCTACCACAATATTTGTCTTTTGTCATTCACTTCCATGGAATTATAGGTTTACTTCCACGAAAGGTTTTTACTTTCATAGAATAATGATGTTTCCGTGAAAGTTTTGCATAAAAGGGTTTTTACTTTTTTCATGGAAATAAAACCAAATTTTATTCCCGTGCAAGTAAAACAAATCATGGAAGTAAAATGACTTGTGTGGAAAGTTTCATGAAGGAAAATGGTCATTTGGGGGTATACCCCCTGGTTTTACGGCCATTTGGGGGTAGGGTCAACTTGCGCCCGCGGAAAGGGCTCCCGCGGGCCCAAACAGGCCCCAAACGCCATTCCGAAGGCCTGGCGAGATGCCCGAAGCCCGCGCCAAGCACGCACATGTTTTTTTTCTTTTTTTTTTTTTTTTTTTTTTTTTCTTTTTTTTTCTTTGTTAGGCACGTCTTTGGGCCTTACAGGGCGGCGGCGCACTAGGGAGCAGACTAAGTCCCCCCTTTGACCACATATCGGGGGGGGGTAACCCCTCGTACCTACTAAATTTATCTACTCCCCCCGATTGACCACTTTTTTCACCCCGTTCGACCGAAACCATACCCCCGTTTGACCATCTGCGACAGCCTCAAAAGCGACTACAGCAGTACGTATCCATGTCACCGCCGAACAGACCGAATAGAACACGGGGCGGAACATCCAGAACTCGCGAATAGTCTGGATCGTTTGCCCCCCAAAATATCGGCGGAACAATATAAAAATCAAATCTTTATAGCGACATGAAGATATCGGCTCTTCTCAGAAAATGTAGGCCCTTCTGATGGGAGAAGCAAGTGGTGTGAGAAGCAGGACACATACGGGTACGAGATGCTCGGCCTATCTCAGGGGGTCGTGGGTTGCTGGGTGTTTCGTGCTGGGTGCGTGGTGCTTCGTTGCTGGGTGCTGTGCGTCATGGATGCTCGGTGCTTGGTTTTGTCGGACGGGAGGGGTCTTTGGGACACGAACAACATCAGGCGCAACGTTCGTTCGTTAGTGTTATTGAGAGGTGCTCTCCTCCCGTCCCCCATCGTATCCATCCCCCGAGACCGCTTGCGACGGAGCACACGATATGTTAACCTATGTTATACTACTCGTACTATACTACTTCTACTACTGCTACGGAGTTTGTTACGAGTAATCGTAGCTGCCGTTTCTTCGTGGTTACCCGTAATGTTATAAGTTGCCTATGTTACCCGTAATTACCGTAGTTCAAACAAATCACTGCTGAAACGTACCACGCACCGGTACGTTTGTAACCAGGTTCGTTGCGACGCGAAAAAAGCAAGGAAGTCCCTCAACCCCCAACCCGTGGGAAGGACAAACAGGATGAGGGGTCAACACGAACGAAAGGGAAAGGGGAAGAGGGGCGAAACTAACAGATACCGCAAAATACAGGCTACAGAAAACAGAGGAACCCAAGGCGGCAAGCGGCTCCGGTACTCGTCAATCTCGATCAGTGGTAGAAGTAGTATTAATAGTAGTAGTAGTAGTAGTAGTAGTAGTAGTAGTAGTAGTAGTAGTAGTAGTAGTAGTAGTAGTAGTAGTAGTAGTAGCCGTAGAAGTAGTAGAAGTAGTATAGTACGAGTAGTATAACATAGGTTAACATATCGTGTGCTCCGTCGCAAGCGGTCTCGGGGGATGGATACGATGGGGGACGGGAGGAGAGCACCTCTCAATAACACTAACGAACGAACGTTGCGCCTGATGTTGTTCGTGTCCCAAAGACCCCTCCCGTCCGACAAAACCAAGCACCGAGCATCCATGACGCACAGCACCCAGCAACGAAGCACCACGCACCCAGCACGAAACACCCAGCAACCCACGACCCCCTGAGATCAACCGAGCATCTCGTACCCGTATGTGTCCTGCTTCTCACACCACTTCCTTTTGCCATCACAAAGGCCTACATTTTCTGAGAAGAGCCGATATCTTCATGTCGCGTATGAAGATTTGATTTTTATGTTGTTCCGCCGATATTTTGGGGGGCAAACGATCCAGACTATTCGCGAGTTCTGGATGTTCCGCCCCGTGGTCTATTCGGTCTGTTCGGCGGTGACATGGATACGTACTGCTGTAGTCGCTTTTGAGGCTGTCGCAGATGGTCAAACGGGGGTATGGTTTCGGTCGAACGGGGTGAAAAAAGTGGTCAATCGGGGGGAGTAGATAAATTTAGTAGGTACGAGGGGTTATCCCCCCCCGAGATGTGGTCAAACGGGGGGCTTAGTCTGCTCCCTCGTGCGCCGCCGCCCTGTAAGGCCCAAAGACGTGCCTGAAAAAAAAAGAAAAAAAACATGTGCGTGCTTGGCGCGGGCTTCGGGCATCTCGCCAGGCCTTCGGAATGGCGTTTGGGGCCTGTTTGGGCCCGCGGGAGCCCTTTCCGCGGGCGCAAGTTGACCCTACCCCCAAATGGCCGTAAAACCAGGGGGTATACCGCCAAATGACCATTGCCCTTTCATGAAAGTAAGTTTTATATCCATGAAATTTTCTGTACTTCAATGGAATCAAGATTTTACTTTGATGATTGTTTTTTACTTTCATTGGAGTACGTACTTCCATGAGAGTTTAAATTTACCAACATGAACGTAATTGCAATGCTACTTCTAGGCAAGAAAAAAATGTATACGAAGTATCATAGAAGTAAACTGACCTATGTGGAAACTTTCATGGAAGGTGACCGTACTTACTCCTATGGAAGTGACAACACTTCCACGATTCCATGGGAGTTTGCGTTTTAAGACGGCCTTTGGCCGCTACACAGGTCTACTGTAGGGTGGTTCAGCGCTGCGCGCTACACGGTTTTCAATATTAAGTTTGTAATGACTTCAAGATTCGGTAACTGGGATGGACCCACTTCGGGTGCGACGGTGTATCAACTGGGAGAAAGGGTCGAATTCATGCCCTCGCTTCCAAGTTTTACTTCACGGAAGTAAACATTTAATTCAGAGCAACTGCCAAAATCAAGTATACCTGATCCATTTGAGCCACAATCAGGTATATACTAAAACCAAGTAAGAAACGCACGCCACGAACGATGTTTTTCAGGACTTTTTGATTGTGAGAAAAAATCAAACATACTTTTGACTTTACGCCTGAACAGCAGAATGACAGCGAATGTGTGTGTGTCCTCCAAACTCTTGATACATGTTGTATGTTATTTTTCAGTACGGGTATTAATATCTGTCGTATGCTTTCATTGATTTCGTGATCACACTCACTCCTACGACGTGTATTTCCGTATTCTTGTACCAGGTATCATACCATACGTATATATAGTCGTAGCCACTTTGATAGCATACGAACAAAACATCGAGTTAATTTGAGACTGAACTGCTCGCTTTCCGTACCGTGTCAGCAAGCAGCAGTACGTAAATCCTGATATATTACAACAGGTCCATTGTGCTGTATGCGCGCGTGTGATACGTCCTGTAGTCGTTGTGGCGGGTCGTATGTACGTAGTGTGGTGATGTCTTCGTGTCGGGCGTGTAGGAGACAGTGTATGTGTGGCCTCTGATTGCCCCAAAATTCGCCAAAATCAGTTGAAAGCTAAACAAAGTAGACAAATCCAGGTGTACCTGACCATTTCATGCCAAAATCAAATACGATGTGAGGCTGGCCAATGAGAGGTGTCCTAACGTCTGAGTTGTACTTGGTTTTAGTGTAGTACCTGTTTTTGGCACCAAAGTGACCAGATGTACCTGATTTTGGCTAAAGCCCTTTAATTTACTTCCAATTTAACCACCCAGAAGTTAAAACAGATGTTGAAAGAAACGAACTTCCATGGTGGAAATATTACTTCCACAAAGCTGCATGTATGTAAACCCTTACTTTCTGCTATTTCCACAAACTTCCGTGGAAGTTGAATAAACGTTCGTTGTAGTAGAATTCACTTCCATGAAAGTAAAAAAAAACAAATCGGAGAACTGAAATATATTTCCATGGAAGGAAGCGTATTTTCGTAGTTCTGTAGAATCGTTCATGAAATTAAACTCAAAAGTCAAATAATATTGTTGATTGCGATCGAGTTTTAATTACCGAAACCAACGATGGGTACCCTATCGCCATCTGCAAATAAAATATTGTGGTGGGAGTAAACCAGATGTCTACACACTAACCCGTGTAGTAAATGAACAGCAGCCCGGTTGCTTCGTTCTGTGTCATGTGCCTCGAGAGGTCCCACAAAAGCAACCGACCAGTGCTCGATGTATGGACAACAAAAACATGAGGTCACTGTACAACTTACTGCTTCAGGTATGTAGGCATGTTCCCGGCGAGCTTCTGCCAGCGCTAACACTGGTCGACGTAGGCAATGTGTCGGTAGTTGGTGCGTTCGCCAAGGGGCAGACGAGGTGCCCAGGGCACGAACCGAGGGTGGAGCGTGTCAAGAGGCGACGAGATATCGTCTACGTGAGCACCACGGGGAGATTACGGTGTCCGGCGTATGACCCAGCTTAGCCTGTACCGTACCGAGTAGTTGCGTTGAGCTAGAGATGCGCACTACGTGGACACCTGTAGGACGAAACACCACGGTAAGACGCTTTTGACGAAATAATTACTGCTGACGGAGGTTCTTAACTCAGCAACTCCCCTACATCATGTCCTACGAAAGGTGCACACTAATTAATTACTTGAATTAGTATTAATCAACTAAACTCAATGTCGATATATTGTAGGCTTTGGCGAATTTGCCAAAAGGGAGCCGGGTGCAAAACGGGGACCGGGTGTCGTAGCATTACACTAAACTTATCTCCGCAGGAAATTATGAGTTCGCCGTAAACAAGTGTAAATAAGCCGTGCGCGTATTTTTACTGTCAGCCGGGTTGCGTGCTTGGCAAGATACTAATGTGGTGGTATCACTCCCCGCACATCATACAAACCGTTGCATGGATAGTAGTACAACACAACCATAGGCCGTGGCATATCGGCTGTGTTGTGTTGTCAACCACGTTTTTCGTGTTATGAATACCGCGAAATCTTGCGTGACGAGTAACGACTATTATTGCTACTCCTACTTTCCTGCTCTATTTGCCAGGTTGCTTGCCCAGGATCCGGAGGCGTGGTGTCTTTCTCGTGTTCCTCGTCAGGCTGCTCGCACTTTCGTATCAGTCGACGAATTGTTGACAATGGGACGTGATACGCACAGTGATCTCATTAAGTGTGATAGCTTAGATTTGACAAGCTTAAGCTTCACGGGTATATTACCGTTCCGATATTCTGCAGAAACGTATCAGTGCCAGTCGTGTCATGCGTCGTATATGTGTTGGACACTTGTGATTACTCGCAGAACCGTTTAAGTTCTGGATCGGTCAACCTCTTGATAATGAAGTTCTGGGTCGTCGAACAGCCCATGTGCCGCCAATGAAGTTGGATTGAGGCAAAGACACAGCCAGGTAAGTGGCAACAAGAAGTCACCGTTGACCTTGGAGGCCGAGAAATTTGAGTTATTGCATGGTGTTAACTTCGCTGTAAAAATAAACCTCCTACCTGCATTACCCTTGTCGTGAGTCGCTAGCGCTCTTTACACCTAAGTCACCTCCGTCTTACGCATCTCAATTATGAGAGGAGCGCAAGCTTCTCGTCTGCACTTCTGTACTAAGCCCCGAGGGCGCTTGTCGTTCTGAGGACCAAGAAGCAGGCTCTGCTCGCCGTCCGGAGCGTCGCTTCACCCGCTTTTTCGTAGCCATACTCCGCCTGCTCGCCTGTTAACTGTACACCATGACTCATGCCGGACGACTCAATGACAGGTTCCGTTTTGTCGTCAACGTTCACGTCGTGTGTGTCGTGCGTTTTGTAATGCGTGTAATACGGTTAATTATATTTGCTGATGTGCCGACACACGAGCATCCGAAAAAACGTTTTTTTTTCCTTGGGGGTGCGAACGTGACGCAAAATAGCCATTTATGTGAGATAACCGACCGAATAACCGACCGGAAACTTCGCGGTTTCGGTCTCGGTTATTTTGTAAAAATAACCGGTTAACCGGAGACAATCTCCGATCGGTTATGAGATACCCCACCGGACCCCAAACGGACTCTGGCGCCAAACACTGGTCGTATTGCAACTTGCAACTGATGTTTTTTTTGTTTTGTTTTTGCAGTGCTCTTTCTGTTTTTCCCGAAGGGGCGCGTTGAGAACACAAGCATTGAAATGCATTCAATTAAATCCCATCTACAACAGGCACGCCTTAAAGATTAAAGCAATCCAGATCCGGTGAAAGAGAAAATCAACGAAAGGAAAATAAAACTAAATATACGAGTAGAAGAACTGTGCCCGCCGGAGGAGACGTGAATACCAAACCAAAACACATTAACACAGTATAGAGTATACCGGACACCGAATTATAGGAAACAGGAAATCTGGTCCAGCCTGTACTTCTTTTTTGAGAGAGGGTGCTTTTCACACTAATTTCAAGATAACGACTCTCGAATTTATAAGTTTGCTGTTGAATCTCAGCCTGGCTTTCTCATTGGCCTGTTTCTTATTAAGTCCTCCGTACTGACTGTATCACTACTAGTTGTGCTCTCCACATGAAACCAATATTTCTACCTGACGCCACGATGTCCAGTACACCCTGTCAGTGCCCGTGCATATTTCTTCATCATAAAGCGCGGTAAAACGTCTGTCGTCACAAAGCCACGACACATAAACGCTACGATGTATCCTTTTTTTTCTTCCATCCCATATATTATCTTCTCACTTCTGTCTTTCTCCCTCCCTCGACGTAACTCAGATCCGGGGTCACAAAGTAGGCTCCTCTCCCTTCTCCCCCACTACGGTTCTTGCCTTCATTTTTATGGAGCAGAGGGTTCAGCCTTCCCAACGCTCCTCGATGTTCATCGAATTTGGCTAACTCACACTCTCGCGCTTTCGGCTAGTCATGATATTTATTGCGAGAAAGAGTCCCTACGACCATTCACTCGGGAGGGCTTAAACTCGCGAAACGTTCCACGAAAAAGTGAAAGGATGTACATCTCCCTACAACGATTTATGCTCAATTACGCTGAGCGCCCTCGCTGCGAACGCTTGGGCTCCTAGGTGTCCTAGTTTGAGATTTCGTTTGGGACGTGAGTGCATGACACGTGTCTGAATTGTCTTTTTCTTGTCTGAAATTACATACTGTTCTATCCAGCGAAACGTTGAGACAAACATGAACCGGGCCTCACAACCGAAGAAAGAACTCCAGACAAAGGTCACCTACGGCCCTCAGATTTGCACCGACAACTCTTTGCTCAGAGAAAAGAGAGACTAGAACCAAATCTACCCCGATTGTTCTTCGTGTAAGATCTTTCGTATTCTGCCCTAGCTCCGGACGTTCCAATCCTTTTAATATAATACGCTGCGGTCGTGATGGTGATGGTAGTGGTGTCGTTCCGGATCTTCACGACTACCGGTAAGCCTGTTTCGGTATGCCCCGAGAGAGACCGGCTCTGCCGCACGCTCCCCGACCTCGATCAGGGCCGCATCACCGCCCAAGCCGCCCCACGCGTCAGCACTCGGTGACCCTGCCAAGGGAACGGGCCCCGACGCCGAACTCGGCGAGCGGGGGTTGGGGGAAGGCAGCCTACCCGGGAACTGCTCGGTCCGTCCCCTGGAACGGGGCAGATCCGCGGGGAGGGAGGGGTTCACAGCGCATTCGGGGGCCTTTCCCGCGCGGCGTCTAACACCTTCACGAAAATGGAGTAAACAATCCACACTAACTTCGCGAAAAAAAATATCCCTACTAGAATGAAGTCATGTTTTCCACAAGTTTTTGTTTTAAAAAAGTCCCCAAAAAGTGAAGATAAGGATCTCTGCAACTTCGGTCATAATACCAATCGGCCCGAACATGCGCGAGTTAGCGGGTTTTGCACTAGTTTCAAGAAACAAAAAAGCCCAGACGCACAAAAATCGACAAAATAAAAAACAAAACAAATAAGGACCCCTGCGCGTACGTGATAAACAGGGTTTCACATCGATGCCAGCGTTCTGTTTTGGCCCGCTTTATGTACGTACGTGCTGCTATTTCCTGGACTGGGCTGCTGCTGTTCAGTTGGTGCTGCGGTAAATGGGTTGTATACTACCACTACTAAACGTGCTGCACGTACTGGTGCTGCTGTATACTGATTTCACACAGCTGTTTCACACTGCTGATGTAGTGGGTGTGTGGATCACTGCTGTTGTAGTGGGTGTGTGGATCGGTTGGTGGTTGATGCGTACGTACGTACGTGGTAAGGTGGGCGGGTGGGTCGGTGGTTGGGTGGATGGGTGCGAGTGAGTGGGTGTTGGTTATAACGTGAGTGGGCGGTTGGCTGTGGGTGGGTGGCTGTCGGTGAGTCGGTTGCTACGTGGTTGACTGCGCGTGTCGACTTACGTTTATCAGTGGATTGCGTTATGGGGTATGGATCGAGGCCCAGTTATCAGTAGGCATCTTATATTTGTCTGCTACACCGGACCCGCCCTGGCATGCTTCGGGGTACCACTAGTTTCTACATAATTTGGCAAGGCAGACACCAGCTCGTAGATACACTGCCGTCAGTGTGCCCAAGCGGCAGCAGACTCCCTCGCCTTTTTTTCTGACCTCGTCGTTGGCGTGTGAACATATGATTCCAGTGGCTTGAACCTGCGGTTTTTCGTGCTGTGTTCCTATTTTTTTCTGCTGTAGAACGAAAACGATGTCTTTTCTGTTGTAGAACAAGCACGAGCAATTCCTTGTCCTCGTTCAGCAGCAGAAGACAACACTTCGCTACAGAACAAGAAATCACATTGTCGAGCGCCTGGAGCCACATTAATGAAATTCAAAGACGAGATCCGCATCGAAGGAGGCCACGGAATTTCTTGCCGCTTTAACACACTGACGTGAGTGTATCACGGAACTTATATCTGCCTTGCCGAATTTTGTACTTTAATGTGAAAGGTCGGAGCTTAGGCAGGATTACGAAAAGTCTTGCAGGAACACAAACTGGGGTAGATGTCATTCTAGTCTCTCTTTAACAAGAGTTTTTGGTTTTGTTTTTGTGAGCACGGCAACACAGGTGGGTCCCCCAATTCACCTAAACCGACCATACTCTATCCCAGTCCCCGATAAAGAAAATCCCCAATCTCTCTAATAATAAACCCTGCTTTGTTCGTTACTCCGATAGCGGAGGCCGATACGTCGTGTCTGCACAAAACTAAAGTTTCCAGTTACTACCCTAGCGAAGTATCCCAGCTGGGCGTTGAGCATGAACAGCGCAACATTCAAGTCATATCGTGTCTTTAGATATGTAGAATCGAGATTTGTAATCCAATTTTAGTTGCGGTACTGCTGCACATGCATAGCACCGTATGCAGGGGCGCCCGAAAATTATTTTTTCGACACCTAACTATCTAAAATTGCCAGAATGGAAAAACAACCGAAGCACTATGATCGCTGCACTATTTGGAAGAAAACAAGTTTTTTTTTTCTGATTTGTTCCAAACACCAATCACTTAGTTTTAAATACCCCCCCCTCTTGAGCCTCGGGGGGTTTGACCCTCGGGGGGTCTTTAAAAACAAGTTCTTGATGTTTGAAAAAAACAAACTTGTTTTGTGCTAAGTCGCCCAGCGATCACAGTGCTCCGATTGTTTTCCATTCTGACCGTTTTAGATAGTTAGGTATCGAAACATTAGGTCTGCGCCCCCCCCCAGCCGTATGTGTGGTACTCAACTAAATTGGCGAGGGTTCACGTTTGTGCGGCCCTCATGTGGTCATATTTTCTACAGATTTCATAAATCAGGTGTTTTACACATTTGACCGAAACCCGTTTTCTCGTGCCACAGTTTATGATTGTCTGCCCCAAGAATTTCGCCACATTCGAAATGTTTGGTGATAACGGGATGTTCTTCATATGCCACCTGCGAGAAGATAGCAAGACGGCGGTGTATTGTTAGCAACATGCCGTGGACAGCATGGTTAATGTCAAAGGTCAGAGCTGCTGGAATGGGCCCTGCACCAAGCAATTGAACTTCAATGTCGAGTGCAGCAAGGCGGCGGCGTACTGCAAGCGGCATGCTAAGGGAGGAATGTTCGTTGTCGGCAGTAGTCGCTGCTTACACGATTTTCTCACGAAAAACGTAAGCTGTAATGTCGAGGGCATCCAGAACGTGGCTTACTGCAAGAAGAATGCCGGAGATGGCATCGTTCATGTCAATGGAAAGCGATACTTAAACGGCTCCTGTACGACGCAACTGAGATTTCATGTCGAGGACATCAAGAAGGCGGCGTATTGCAAGCAACATGCCGAGAACGGCACGGTTGATGCCTACAGAAAACGATGCCTACACGTCCTGTGCGATGAACCCGAGCTATAATTTCGAAGGCACGAATAAAGTGGCGTACTGCAAGTAATCTGCTCTCGACGGCATGGTAGATGTCCACAGCAGGCGTTGCTTACAAACTTCCTCCCACAAGGCACCGAGCTTTAACCCTGACTCCTGCAGGATGCCGGAGTATTGTAAGCAGCATGCCGAAGATGGAATGGTTGGAAGTCAACGTTGCTTGCATGGCTCCTTTACGAAATGGCCGAGCTGTAACGTTGTGGGCGGCAAACCTACGGCGTACTGCAAGCAATATGCTGAATATGGCATGGTGAACGTTCGAAGCCGGTATTGCTTACATGACTCCTGCACGACTAAAGGCCATTCTTATCGAGCAGACTTTTCCCATAATTTCCAATAATGTAAAAAAAAACGAAATATTGGAAATATTGGAAATATTGGTTATTAGTTAGAGGGCAAAACGGTTGGAAGGCTTCACCTTCCAATAAATTGAAAAAAACGAATGAAAAAAATGGAAAATTGCGCGAAAACAAACATGGAAAGTTTGGAAATTTATGGCTCCAATAAGAACGACCCTAACGCGAGTTTCAACGCCGGTGGCAGGAAGACAACCACGTACTGCAAGAATCGTGCTGAAAAGGATATGGTTGATGTCTTCAGCGGGCGTTGTTTAAATGACTCCTGCACGACGGAATCAACCTTCAATACCATGGCGAGCTTGACGGCGGCTTATTGCAAGCAACATGCTAATGACGGCATGCTGAACGTCATTACCAAGCGATGCTCACAAATCGCCTCCTCTCAACAAGCTGGGTGGGGTGTGCTGACCGATAGTGAGGCCACATATTGTGCCTGTGCTCAAGGGCGATATATCGGACGGCCCAGTGAGCAACTTTGGAGTATTCTGTAAGATCGCGAGTGGTAAAAATGTTTCGATGTGGAGACTCAGTGACAAGCAGCCTACCCACTGCCATGATCACGCCCCTCTCGGGGGCGTGCTCCTCTGCACTGTCGGAAAGACTCGCCGAAATAAACGTAGTCGTAACCCATGCCACGGTCAAGAAAGGGGGCCCTGTTTTAATGTTCAACCTGAGTGTTTCTTATCAGTTAACGCTATTAGAGTGAACCATGATGCTGTATGGTTTTCAATTCCAACATTGTAGAAGCTTTCGATTGCGGGGGCAGATTAAGACATTGTCGACAACGACTCTCCCCATATCCTGTAGCCGGTGACGAAGCATTTGCCGTCGCCTCGTTGGCGTCTTCGCTGTCTTAAACGTTGCCTATGACATGATGTAACTGGATCCATAGGGTTGTCGGTTTTCGCCGAAGGCAGTCGACCTAACATGTGACTTTGCATGAAGCTAAGATATTATGCGTTTGTGTTTGCTTTGTAATGGGATCTAAACTATGGTGCAAGGACGACCCCCAACCGGCATTGAGCTTTGTCTTCAGGTCTCGGCTTGTTGAGCGGAAATCGGCAATGTAGTCAGTACTTTCCTAGTTGAAAAATTGTCCAAGACTTTTAGACAGCGGTAGCGAGAAACATGAACCAGGATCTTGCCGTCACGATGCAGTCCGTAGACGTGGCGTTTAAATGTGTCGCGGAAACGGTGCTTCAATGTGAAGATTACCTGAGGTGAGCTGTCTTACTGCTATAAGTTGTCTGAGAGACGAAGACTTGGCCCACACTGTCCAGCGATTGCCGTTATCATGACGATTAGCGTTTTTGGGGCGTACTACACAGCTGTGGACAATCAGCTAGTGCCCCACTCCCCACTGATGTTTAATATATGTAAGGTAGTGGTAGATTATATGTAAAACGCGCGTTCGGCACGTAATCCGGTTTATCACTCGAAGCTATGACGCTGCCAGCACGGGACTTACAGTGAGAACAGGGCGAACTTGAAGTAGACCAAGCACTTTGTTTCATTTGCCTCTTAAGTCAACTAAAACATCTCCAGGCCAAGGACTCAGCGGTCTTCTTGTGCCGATACTATTCATTCAACGGCACGTCCGCTGATCATCGTGCTACAACTTCACTCAGAAGTAAAATTACCGTCTCCGCGAGTAACAACGTAGGCCAATTTCACGCATGACGCGATTTGCAGATAGGCTTTGCTGCAGAGGACCGATACAAAATACATCGTCAAACTACGAGTAGTCAATTCCAAGTTATTGGATGGGATGCCGTTCCAACACGTATACAGTCCGTCATCAACACCGTTTAGATTGCAGTAATACTGTAGTTCGACAGAACTTAGTAAGCTACAGTAAAATATGATGACGACCTTACCCACGGTAAACTAGTTACGGACTCTAGATCAAAAAAAACTTGCGTCGAGTCATGTTCGTTCGAATACCTTGGAACTTGATCAAACACGCGATTCTTCTTTTGAAGACTACCCAAACGCCAGGCTAAGCCTGCAGGAAGTCGCAAATCCAATCGCGAAAATTATGTGTGTTACATAGCGAAGTGGCAAGCATCCACAAGCTGGTCGATGATCTACAAGTGGTATCAGTACCTTGTTGGTTTCTAGATCGTGTTTCGGCTATTCCGCAGACCTTTACTTTTCCCAAGGCCATGTTTTTGTGAGTGGTTTGTGTTTCGGGTATATTTGTTGAGGTTGTTAATCTTGCTCATAAAAGCCGCCACCGTGCGATTGTGACGGATGCTTTGCACACGGGTTGACGCATGATCCCCTGCGTGAAAACCTTTGAGCTTCCGCTAGGGAAGCTCGGCGCGTGGTCCTGGTCTGCGGTGGAAATAAAACAAAACACGAGTTTCTATTCGCCTTGTAGAGTTGTTGGGTCACTACAGTATTTCCAAGTCAATACCTGGTAGTATGGATGGTAAAACGCGTGGATTAAAACCAATACAGCAACTGAGACCGCTCAGTTCTGATTAATCAAGTGTCGTACGACCAGTTCTCTGGTTTCGTTGAGACTTTCGTTGCGACGATGTCATTGACCCGTCGCAACGTGCACGTACATATATATCTGGTAAAGATACAATGAATAATACAAATGTTGATACTCGTAAACACTTTACGTGTACGAGTGTACACACCTGGTACTGTATATACGACGTGTTGTTTCAGCACCACAGTTACAGTAGGACTCATATCGTACCTCAGCTGGCCTCATATGGCCCGCGCTGCCCCACGAGCGATCGCCTCAAGGACCATGGATCACGCTAACATTTCCAAGGATGTATGCTCAATTGCGCTGAGAGCCCTCGCTGCAAACGTTCGGGGATTTGGATGCTGTCGTCTGGCGATCTCGCTTGGTACGTGAGAGCATGACCCTTGACTCGATCAAATATTTCTTGCCTGGAATGACTTCTTGTTCTGTCAATCAAAACTTATCACATGAACTAGGCTTCGCGCTCGGAGCGAAACCTGCAGACAAATACTACCTACTCGTACGGCCTTCAAACTTGCCACCGACAACTCTCTGATTAGTGCAACATGCACCCTATCAGTACTACAGAGACTCGGGGTCTGCGAGACTAACAGTTGGCGGCGGCGGCTAATGACGTGTTTCAAAACACGTCTGTGTGATGTGCGGTGCCAGTCTACGGCAGGTTTGAGAAAGGAAGTAGATAAATCAGAGCCTCGTGCACGATCCCGGTGACACACAAATGACCGACCAGTGCTGCACAACATCGGAAGTTTTGTACGTCGACGACGCATCGGCCTCCTCTAACGGAGTAACGAACAAACAATATATATTTGCAGCTATAGTGAGACTTGTCTGTACCGGGGACTGGGATATAGTGTGGCTGCTTACGTCGATTTGAGAGACCTGCACGTCACCATTGCTTTTTTAAATGACACCACGTACAGTCAGCATCCCCAAGTCGAGCGCAAGCAAACACGGTGTTCCTGCTGCAAGCGTGAGCGGACACGTGAGGCAGTCGCTGGTAGTGTCAGCCAAGGCAGGACTATGTGTTTTTGGTTTTGCGCCTCACATTCCGTAAAAATTGCCGGGGTCCCGAAATACTTGTATTTTGGTTAGGAATTTTCAAGTTGAGTCCGATGGGAGTAGTGGGGTGGTACCGTGTCATCCGGAGGCTTGGCGATTCGATGCAACTGTAGACCGTGCTACTGTAGACGATATCCGCAATCAAGCGATATTTACTGCGGAGACCCAAGTAGTCAACCAATGAAAAACAATTGAGCGAAAACGATGGAAAACGTCGTTCTACGCGATTTCAAAAGTGGAACGCAAACAAAATATCACCCCGATCCCAAAAAGTCTGAAAATCTTGTAAAAAACACAAAAAAAAATAAAAATAAACAATAAACACGGCAGTTTTTGTTTGCATTCCATCGTTCAAACGACTGGACTTGGTCGTTTTAGGGGGGTTAGAGGTTCTCAGAGTGACAATCCGAGAAAAACTCGGACCTCCGGAGGGTCGAGAGAGTTCACGCACATAATCCTTACATTCTCAGCATGTTTGGGATCTCGGGTGGTGGTTTCTGCTGTATGCTTCAGTAACAAACTCGTAAAGGACGCAAAACTACACTTACTTGTAACCAGCTGTCAGTCGTGCGGTCATGATTCTGTTATTTTGTTTCGGTCCGGCATTTTTTAAGTCGTGTTTTGGTCGAAAACCTGCTGAAATACGGCTTCGCGCCAAACAAAATGCCCCAACTGCCCAGCGTTGCATACCTTTAAGGACGCAATGAGGTACGATTTCAAAATTATGACTCGGGATTCGTACTCCCCAGCCCAAACTCAGCCCACCCTGTATTTCTCAGTAAAAAAAACAGGGAGGGGATTTTTATGTATCATCCCCGATTTCTTGCGTTTTAGGAGTATCGCCGTAGCGAGGAGACCAAACCCGTTAAAACCCGGGCCCTCACTATCTGATTTCTGTATTTGTTTCGACCACACATAATTAATCTCCCCAAGTAGCCTGCCGAAAATGTAGTTCATGTTCGTAGGGGACATTTCATTATCACCCCCCCCTTTGCCGAATCCAATATCGCTTGTTTGCGGATGGCGCCTGTGGTTACCAACCTGGTCAAACTTTTAGTGTGGAGAGAGGTACAGTCGAACTGGGTGGTTGATATGCTACGTCAGTTGCAGCACACTGCGACAGGCGGGTACTGTATGAACCTCTCTTTCCAACGACTCAGAAAACGATAACCACAATTAAAATCCAAAGATTTACAAAAATGCAAAAAAACGACGGCTAACAGGAGTGCCGACTGCCAACGGCAGAAAGCACTTAGCACATGGGGTGGAAAATATATAGCATAGATTTCCCCCTCACACGAAGAGTTATGCTTCAATTCGGAGATCTTGGTTGGTAACTCAACACCGATGGTGTTGTCCGATGCCCTGGTATTGTTGCCTTAGAGCACTGATACAACAGGTTGGTACGAGTAGAGCGGCACCACGGAGCGTCTTGTGTAGAACGAACTGCATGCCGACCATAAACGTTTGCTGAGCTTTTCCGTATTTGACACACGGCTTAAAACATTACGCGCCGCCGCCCAGAGATTTATTCTAGGTAAGTTGTTTAGTATGCTGCCTGACGTTCAACCTACTAGACGTGGGAGAACCAGCAAGCCGGACCAATAGTCCAAACTTACCTGATAACAGCGCTGTCAAGGCTACATTTCGCCTCCCGAGCAAACGTACTTACTGTGATCCATAGGACGTCGCACTGCGCTTCTTATTCCTAATGAGACTCGACACACGCGTGGAGATCATCATCAAACATTCGACGATTCAGGCCAAATATAGTGTGGACGCTCAATGGCGGACCTATAGTAACCTCACTCCGACCAAACCCTGCGCCACCACATCGATCGGTATCTCGGCCTATACTTCGCACATCAGCATCGGCATTTGTCATAGGATCTAATCAATTAGCACCTGTTTATTTAACGGGAACAGCAAGATATGTATCTTTGTCTGGGCCTGAACGACTGGCTGGGAGCGCCAGGGCTGGCAGCAGTTTGGCAACTAAAAGAAAATCAAGGTATCTGTTCAAACAGGAAAATGGATATCTCCAACGTCATTTTTTATGGCCGTTGAAAAGTGGATGCATATGTCGTATGCAAGTTGAGTGTATACGTTTACTTCGTACGCATGTAAGTAAATCCGGAGTACTTCGGATGTTGTAAACATATACCAGGTGTTGAATGGCCCGTAGAGTAGAACGGCATACTGTCATTGCGATTTCATTAGCGGCAAGTCCGCTGTTCGTTGGGCGATACGTTAGTAATGAACCTGTGCATCAAACCGCAACTTGTGTGACTCTATGTGCACGAAGATACGCATACGGGTATTCACACACTATTCCAGACGCAACCAAACTCCGCTGTAGAGCATCGATGCAAACAATACTGCTGTAGTCGTTGTCAATACAGCCACCTCCAATTTTGTATATGAACTGTGGTCTCAACGTCTTCCCACTCCCATCCAGCGCGGGAGCCTATCCCGGGTAGGCGATGCCCCCATG
The DNA here is from genome assembly GCA_008828725.1 of Saccharina japonica. NCBI lineage: Eukaryota > Phaeophyceae > Laminariales > Laminariaceae > Saccharina > Saccharina japonica. The sequence goes on along the minus strand of MEHQ01002915.1, from coordinate 90,464 downwards.
ATGACTGGGTTAGTAAGACCCAGCCGATTGAATCCTTAGGTTATAAATTAGCAGCAGCATCAAACAACGTCATATCACTGTTTGGCACCAGGTATACATCGGTCAGACTTATCTGAACACGCGGGAGGGAGGTGTCTTTATCGCTAGAAGAGCATTCGCAATCAGAGTGCTGACCCTGATGCAATCATTTTCGAGCCCCCAAACACTAAACATGCACAAATTAAAAAACATACTCCTTCCGCCAAAACGCGAATTGCAACTAAGCGATCGCTGGATTTCGTACCACAATGATTTTCCCGGCCGGACCTGCCCATTGCCCACTGAACTTGTTCAAGGGTATTCATCATTCGCCAATATACTGTACAATATCCCCCAGCAGACAACTTAAGAGTAGCCAACAATACAGACGGACCGGGAAACTGTCATCGTACGATCGTTTGCCCCTGTACGACCGTGCGCGCTGTTACCGCGAAAAGACAGAAAGACACGTTTCGGGCGCGGGACATGAAGGCCAGTTCTTTCCGGAGAGACCCACTGGATACACTTACCTGATACATGTACTCGTTAGGATGGACGTGCGGACAACATTGATCGTGGATATCTAGAAAGACACAACTATGGGGCCATGTCAAACTGCGGTTGGAGGCCGGTCCTATAACATCGACAATATGGCTCAAAAAAGGAAACCACTAAAAACGGCATGATGTTCATAACCTAAACGTGCTCTATGCTAGGCCCAGGCTGCGTTAAATTTTATTCGATAATATATTGCGCGGAAACAGCTCAGTAACACTACAACCACAATCACTTATCACAGGGAACACGCATGAAAAAGACTATGAGTAAACTGCAGAATTAACGCACTACGACGCTTACTCCTACGGTCGGTAATCAAGGGATTCTGCAAACTACGGAACTGCGGCAGTACCGATCATGGTTAGCAGTCTGTATCATTTAAAACAAACACTGCGTCTTAACTTTAAATGAGGGACCCCTTACTACGCCGTAGGATGGGACACGGTCATTTGTCTGGGCGCTAGCCTTTACGACCATGCAAGTGAGATCACCCTCGAGGGGCCCGTGAACACGGCAGTGTGTAGGCTGTTTCCCTTCCAAACCCCAGCGTGTTACACCGTTACATCCCACGACCTTGCACACTGCCATGAAGTTGACCACCGGGCCACCCAATAAATCGCTTTTATGGCGGAGGCATGTAGTGCCCTGGCTGTCGGTTAGCAAACCATATCTCGGTCGTTTTACGCAAGATATATGCGAGCAACGCCTGGCGGCAACGTTCACCATGCCGCCTGCAGCATGCTTCTTACAGTACCTCGCCGTTTTTAATTGGTTAAAGTTGTAGCTCGGTCGCTTAGTGCAGGAGTAATGTAAGCAACACCTGCTGAGGACATAAACCATGCCGTCCTCAGCATGCTGTTTGCAGTATGCCGGCGTCTTGCTGCCTTCGATATTGAAGCTCGGTCCCGTCGTGCAGGAGTCGTGTAAGCAACGCCTGCTGTTAAAATTGATCATGCCATCATCAGCATGTTGCTTGCAGTATGCCGCCGTCTTGCTGCCCTCGAATTTATAGCTCGATGTCTTCGCGCAAGAGTCATGAACGCAACGCCTGATGCGTATGTTCACCATACCGTTCGCAGCATGTTGCTTACAGTAGACGGGTGTCTTGCTCCCCTTGATGTTGAAGTTCGGTGCCCTCGAGCAGGAATCATGGGAGCAACGCTTGCCTTTGACATTAACCATGCCATCCTCAGCATGTTGTTTGCAGTACGCCGCCTTCTTGCCCTTGACATTAAAATTCGGCTGCTTAGAACAGGAATCTTGCAAGCAACGCTTGGCAAGCACGTTCACCATGCTGCTTTCGGCATGTTTCTCACAGTACAGCCCCGTTTTGCTGCCCATGACATTGAAAGAACCAATCTTCGCGCAAAGGGCATGTAAGCAACGCCTCATTATCACCGAAGATCAAAGCTGCGATGGAAAGCCTCGGTCGGCTTCGCAGGTAAGTGACACAAAAACGACACTTGGGCCTGAGCTGTGTTCACCTGTTGTTCATGAAACAGACATAAAGGGAGAAACGAGTACAGTGCCGCGAAAAGGTGAAACCACGCGAGTTCAGGTATGATAAGATGTTGTTGGTGTCTTCGCATTGTGAAAACGTATCTGACTTTAACCCTTACTGTAAATATGTAGAGAAGCAACGCCCCGTTTAGACGGGTTGCTCCTGATCCTGACTGTGTCTAATGCTTTGCTAGGGGCGTAACTGCTTTCGGGGAAGCAAATAACGTATGTATTGTAAAATAAACGTGCTTTATACAGCCAATCGAGAAAGCATGTAGTCTGTACCACCCTATGGCCCTTCTTGTAAGTCCCACGTTTTATTTTGGTGTGTTTATAAAGCGGGCACGGTACAGTATACACGCAATACCTTTAAGCGTTTAATTGACCACAGCACCAAACAAAACGCACAAGAAACGAATGTCGTTTCGGCGGGACAGGCCGTTGTTCCACCACCTCGTCGTGAGATCAGTCCGTAAGACAGCTCACGTGGGGATGAACTCTCTGGGACGACCACAGCAGGCGCCAACGCGTTTGATTTATTCCGGGACACCTAAACACGGTAAACGCTCTGTGGGCACGCACCATTCAAGAGCTACATAATCGAGCTCGATAACATTATGTGTGGTTAATAGGTACATCGTGCCGACCACAGTCTGCATCTGCCGTACAATTTCCAAAAACATATGATAGACGGGTAAATCACTACCTACATGTACTACAGTAGTACAATTACCTGTTGTTGATAGGAGGCTTGCACCAAGAATCAGACAAGGGCTACGAGCCATGAAGTGCTACCCGTACCTAAAAAGGGGGTGTATCGCTAACGAAATTATTCTGCAGCTCCTGCGTGCGACCTTAAACTCGTACTAGCCACTTCATGGGCACATTTAGTATGTTTGCACTAAAGAAAACTTAACCGATGTCGGAGAAATGAATATCTCACTGTGCCTTATATTGCTGGAGCTTCACGCCCTTCTCCTTCAGAGAAACATGACTGAAAAGCAAGTTCACACAACATTTACAGGACAACACCGAAGGGGTTAATCTTGGCTACTATTATCACGTGTTGAAGGTACTGCGATTTGCAGGTTAGGCCGTTAACACGAAAACAGCAAGGAACGACTGTGCTGTAGGTAGCGTGCGCTTGGAAGGGTGATCGGAGGGGCGGTTCACCAACGTATAGTGTACCCACCGGGGCGCCGACATAATACATGGGAGACAAAACGGAGATGGCAATATTACGCTATAGGCTTCACACCTCGGAAAGCGTAACACTCGGACAACACTTATCTACGTTATGGGGCATAACACAGGGACTTGGCAACGTACTAACATAGTGTTAGCACTGGAGGGGTAATCACGGTAACGCGGTAACACAGTGTTAACACTGGAGGGGCAATCACGGTAACGCGGTAACACAGTGTTAACTGGAAGCCCACGAACGTGCACACGCCTTAACGTTATCTTACACCGTGATCCGTCCTTCAACTAACACTTTAACATAGTGTCAGGCTCTGACCTAACACGTACGTTATCACTACAACATTCCCAGATCGATATCTGTAGATTCACTAACACGATAACATAGTGTCACTGTCCAAGGAGTGTTAGACATAACACACTAACATTGTGTTACCCTTCGAATGAGTGTTATACATAACACCCTAACATAACGTTACCATGTTGGCCAGCCTTAAAATTGTGTTGCAAATAACACACTGACATAACACTAACGTAGTGTCCAGCACTACTAACACTACGTTATTCGGACCCTCCGTCTGATTGCCTTATGGTCGGATAACGTAACATTTAACATACGTTAGATACGTTACAGTCTTAGCTGGCCGATACGTAACATTATGTTAGAACGTTAGCCTAAATGCTGAGGTCTACCTAACATTATGTTACAGGTGTTACCGTTAGTAAATATCTGGTTTAACATTACGTTACTGTGTTACCAAAATACTCAATCCGGCCGTAACTTTATGTTTCTGAGTTACCGTTGGGACCGGAGTCGTTCCAACGTAATGTTACGACGTTACCCTCTGGATCTTCCCAACATATAACATGTGTTACCTATAGTCCGTTTACCCCGAATCTTCCAATTTTTCCCCCCATCACTCAGGTGCACTTTCCTCAGGGTGGACGGTGTTGTTCTGAAATCTGATTACACCTTCAAATAGCCGTATTCAAGACCATCCTTCCTACCGATTAATATTATTTGTTTAATATTTATTTGCCGATTTATATCGAAAAAACACGTATTATCTGTTCGCTTTGGTATGGGTGTCACAGTTTTCACGAGATAAAAAAGACGACGGATTCGGACCGCCCTTGTACGTCCGGTCAGGGAAAGCTATATAAATTTGAAATTGTTGAAAAATTGACGGAGCTATAGGCGAAAAACCGGATCTTGAGCTTATATTCTTCGCTTTGGTATAGTGTAACCTACGGTACGATTTTGAAATAGATGACGGCAAACGACTCGTCTCGTCGACGCGGTCAGGGAAAGATTATGTTTGTTTTACACGAATAGATATTTCTGGAGATATACCGCATTTTGTTTTGCCGCATAATAACTGGTTATCATCTACCACACAGCTCCATGCACCACACACTCAGACGACTTCGAGGCTTTACTCACTGCTGTGCCGACTTACCCACATCGATCGGAGAGAGCATGGGGCGGTAACCGAAAAAAAAAACGAAACGATACCGGAGAAAAAAAAAAAAAATGACGTTTCAAAATATTTTGGGGGTATTTTCGGCCGAAAATGTTGCATTTTTCCCCCAAAAAAAAACTCCACGGCTATCGACGCATCTCGGCGCCGCGGTCACGATCATCGCTGTGTTGCATTTCCAATGCTTTTTTTCACACGTTATGACCAAAAACGTAATTGGAAGTATTGTCCCGGACGGACCATATGTTAGTGGTAAAGCGGCGTCGCGGAGTAACATAATGTAGTCGTGTTATTCAATTTCGCCGACATCCCAGTTCTCAGTTTGCAAAACTTAAATGTACACACCTCGGATAACGTAACACTCGGATAACACTTATTATCTACGTTATGGGGCCTAGCACAGGGACCTGTCAACGTACTAACATAGTGTTAACACTGGAGGGGCAATCACGGTAACGCGGTAACACAGTGTTAACACTGGAGGGGCAATCACGGTAACGCGGTAACACAGTGTTATACGGAAACCCACAAACGCGCACACGCCTTAACGTTATGCTACACCGTGATCCGTCCTTCAACTAACACTTTGACATAGTATTAGGCTCTGACCCAACACATACGTTATCACTCTAACATTCCCAGATCGATATCTGCAGATATACTAACCCGATAACAAAATGTTTCTGTCCACGAAGCGTTAGACATAACACACTAACATTGTGTTACCCTTCGAATGAGTGTTAACATTGTGTTACAAATAACACTAACATAACACTAACATAGTGTCCAGCACTACTGACACTACGTTATTCGGACCCCCAGTCTGATTGCCGTAAGGTCGAATAACGTAACGTTTAACATACGTTAGGCACGTTACAGTCTTAGCAGGCCGATACGTAACACTATGCTAGGGTGTTAGTCTAAATGCTGAGGTCTGCCTAACATTATGTTACGGTGTTACTGTCAGTAAATATCTGATTTTAACATTATGTTCCTGTGTTACCATAATAATCAATTCGGGTGTAACATTGTGTTACTGAGTTATCGTGGGGGCTGGAGTCAATCCAACGTAATGTTACTATGTTACCCTTTGGATCTTCCCACGCTCTAACATGTGTTATCTGTGTTAGGGGTAAAGCGGCGTCGTGGAGTAACATAATGTAGCCGTGTTATCCAATTTTGCTGACATCCCAGTAACACAGTAGTTACTACTGTAGTAATTTACTCGTAGTGGATATGAGGCGCGACCTCAGTACCTGCAGTAGTCAAATCTGCAATGCATCACGCTGGGGGAATACTGATTGTGCTGAACCAACGCGAATGAACATCTACGTATTGTATACGTGCCGTTTGAGTTATTTATTTTTATTTCAAGAAAAAAATATCGTCAGCATACAGCAGCAGCATAACAGCAGCATCAGTATAGGTCGCTTTACGCTCGGCTTGTCGGTCTAACCCTTGCACCCTCTGTACTAGTATTTCATTTATTGTGTGTCTCCTGGTTCCCCAAAGCGGAATTGATATTCGGCATAATTTGAAGACGAAAACTCTGCACCTGTGATTCGTACCTGTCCACAACAACAACAGATATTTTCGTAACATAGGTGCCACCACTCCTACTGCTGTAGGATATTTACAGCAGTAGAGCTTCTTCGTCCCCTCATCAGTAGGAGGGCGGGCCTGACAATGCGTCGCTCGATACGGACTGCTGCTGCCGCTGCTACGGTAACATATAATAATGTCAACGTTATATTGGCTATATACATACTTACGTTAACCCTCTAACGTATGTTAGGATGTCAACAAGAAATTCCGCTAACACACTATAACGTATTGTACGCGACAGCACTTAAGCACTCGGCAGTTAATATTTTAAGGCTGGGATTTCAAACGAAAATAAGAACATGATCTCTTTTGTACTGAAAATAGTGTAAGACACACCCTGCCTTACATAATAATTCCAGCCTGGTCATAATTAAGAGATTATTAACTGGTGTCGCGTACAGTGTTATGTAAGTGTTTAATTGTCCATGTACGTCATCAGTCTGAAGTGTGCCAAGGTAGCAAGTAAGGATAAGGTAACATGCTGACATAATGTTGCTCGCTACGGGCCTGGTGTCGCTAACACGGTAACACAATATTAACGTAATATTGGTAATTCCGCTAACACATTAACACATACTGTTATGTAAACGTTTATTAGACGATGTATGTACGTTATCCGTCTAAAGTGTGTTACGGCAGCAAGTAAGAATTCCGCTAACACACTAACATAACGTTAGTCGCTTCGGGCTGATATCGATAACACGGTAACATAATGTTAACGCTTCATTGACCATGTTCGCTATCCCTATAACGTGTGTTACGATGGCAACTAGGAATTTCGGTAACACCCTCACATAGTGTTACTCGCTATGGGCTGCCTACCTTAACACCGTAACACTTATACTGCGGTCATCACGGGATCAAGGCATCACTCTAACATAATGTTACGCGATCGCCCGCCAGTATCGTAACGCACTAACACTATGTTATCGCAAAATCCGGGATTTAGATAACGTAGTAACGTAATGTTACGATTTTTTTCCGCTAGCGCGTAATATTATCATAAAACGTTAGGTGTTACGTTATCCGAGGTGTGATAGGCTTATAGTAGTGACCGCAAAACGTAGTGGAGTTTCCGAACAACCAGATATTCAGTGAGAAACGACCAGACTACTCGGATGCAGCTGGTCTCGTGATGGTGCCCTATGCGTAATACACATCTACAATCGTATACAGAAAATAACGCCAACCAATAAGACCAGTCAAAACCAATTCCCTTGGTATATAAACAATGTTTGGCTAATATATTTAGACAACGGCATGCATAAAGCGAATCGATCGCGTTGTAGACAACGGCCTCTGGGACAGGTACTTTTTAGGCATACACAGGAACTCTTGACAGTTTCGGAAAGAGAGGCCAAACAAGAACCTCAACAAAATCAGCACGATAAAAGTAAAATACGAACGAATCATCTGTTCTGCTGTTAAGAGAGCTAATGACTGTTAGACCAGAGACGCAAAATAAATCCGGCACATGTTCCGTGTGTGTTCCCGCCGTCGCCAGTGGGAGCAACTAAAGTAAAGCATAGTACCAGGTATATTTTAGTTGGAGCTTAGACACAACAAGCATACCGACGGTAGACAGTGTCATGAAATATCCCGATAGGTAATCGGCAGCGTCTCTTATTTTGAAAGAGCAAGGTCAACAGCTTTGGCGTCAACAAAGTACGTGTATACGGTGTAGACATAGACAAGATTGACGGATGTCAAAATGACTACCTGGTAGATAACAATTTTTCGCTAGCCCCAAAGCACCACCACAGACCTATCAGCGTGGCCTCGACTCTGACTCAGTATCAACCGTGGGCAGGGATTGGAACAACCAATCACTTCTCTGTCGTATACGAAAACGCCACACGAGTGAATCAGAGCTCTTTTCGGCCACGTAGCTACGACAATGTTCGGGGGTTAGAGAGGGCACCGTGCCGTGTGAATGGCTGGAGGCTCAAGCTGTGAAGAAATGCTTAAACGTATTGCGTAACACTGCTCGCGCTCGGCAACCAACGCGGAGCTTACGGCCGTGTGCTCTCCACCCGGCCGGCGACATTGTGCCTACCTGAGCACGCCACGATATAACCTATGTGAACAGACTAGTGCAACACTCAAACGCAGGTAGGTTTCGTGTGGCACCGACTTGCCGAAGATACCAATGGCGAAGGTACCGACAATTGCTCGCTAATAACACCGTACGTCGTTCTTCTGTATATGTTTTCTCCCCCTCGTAGTATCTACTTTTGTATACCTGTTTTTATACTATGGCTTCGTTCCTACGCCGTACGACAAAATTGGCTTCGTTCCTACGCCGTACGACAAAATTGGGCATGGCAAACACAATAATACACACAGCAGCAGCATCGTCCGTGGCCGTTAAACAAGGGAGAGGTTGGTATGCGACTGTTGTTGTAGTGTGGCTGCAGTTGAAGGTAAATCGGCGGTGTGACAGCACCAGAAGCGCTAAGAAACGAAACTGTGTGTTTTTGTGGCCCTGAAACGGTTGGCATCAGGGAGCTCAACGCCATGACAGGAAAACAAGCTCGTGCAACTTTGAAAGGTTCTACCCCGCCGCCACAAAGCCCCGATTCATTCTCGAATTTGAGACGTGGGGTACACTCGGGCGCCCTGTGTGCCCCTTCGCCGAGAGCTTGAAGAACGACTCGACGCTGGGCGGGAAACGATTTGCAGTGTTTGAAGGGCGTGATTGGTATGCATACACGTACAAGGGCTCTTTTTCGTATTGTGGGATATTGTCCGCTTGATAACTTAAGCTGACATGCCGCAGTGGCCCAATGTTGATGTACGTACGTACGTGTATATCAGCAGTAAGCTATAAAAATCCGTACGTGTATCAGCGGTAAGTAGTTCGTAAAATCCAGCATCGAGCATAAAAACATAATCTTGGATCTTGCATGTAGACCACGGGACAACTATAAATGCAAGACCACGTACTACTACTGTACTGCTCATATACACGTACGTACGCACGCACGCACGTATATATGATACAGTAGTACCAGCACCACAGCAGAAACAGAACTGTGTACCATGGGTTCACAAGTGCGTGGTACACCAGTCAGTGTGATACTATGATACTATCAATACTGATATTTGTTGTTTCTGTTCGTATGCGAGCGATGCACACTCCAAATTTCCCAATAAAATTACGTTGATGGTCGACAACTTGCTTTTTTTCGAAAAAAGTGGTTCCGAATTCATTACCGGTATACGTTCGTACTCGTAAACGTGGTCTTATAAAAATCCGGGTTCGTCCTCGACATAAAAAAAAAACTGAATATTTGATTATGCGGTCGCCCCGGTGGGCTAGCAGGTAACCACGAAGCCTGTTAGCGTCGAGATCGCGAGTTCGAGCCCCGCCGAGTGCATGCTCGTAGGGACTTTTTCTTGCAAAAAATATCTTGAATAGCGGAAAGCGCGAGAGCGTGAGTTAGCAAAATTCGATGAAAATCGACGAGCGTTGGGAAGGCTGAACCCTCTGCGCGATAAAAATCAAGGCAAGAACCGTAGTGGGGGAGGAGGGAGAGGAGCCTACTTTGTGACCCCGGATCTGAGTTACGACTAGGGAGGGAGGAAGACGGAAGTACGAAGATAATAAATGGGATGGAGAAAAAAAAAAAAAAAAAAAAAAAAAAATGTAGCTGCGTATAAAAAAAAAGAGCGTGTGTGTTTTGTATATGCGCTCTTCACCACCATATTCTTGGCAAACGTTGCTGCAGCGGCCACCGCTCGCATGTTCACGCCCGCGAGCGCCCGCGAGGCCCTGCCCGGTACTATATCCCGGCACGCTCCTGAGGAGCGCATGCGGTAGCTGTTTTTGGGGTATCGTAAGGTCCAAAACAGGTAATCATCCCGCACGAGACAGTCAGGAACAAAAAAAACGACGTGCGTTCGTACGGCGAGCCCGTGACAAATAGGCAATAAATCCTCAAACAAACGTACCCCCGTGGGCCTCGTGTAGGGCAAGGCCGAGGCCGCCGTTTGCAGAGTAAGCAGAGCAGGGATCGTCGAGCACGATGAGAGAGTTGCGTGCCGCCGGGTGGACCTCATCGCGAGATATCGCGAAAAAGGCTCAAATCTACGTCTAAGGAAAGCCGAGGAGCTCTCAAACGAGACCACCCACAATACCGTGTATACATGTATTTACAAGGGGGGCTTCGCCGCGGTGGGCTGACGCCCGCCTGCGGCTACGCGCAATGCCCGTAACGGCGAGGAGTAGTCTACTGAGGTAGATTAATAGCTAAGCTTAGGGCGAACAAAACAACTCTGTACTGCCAAGGGGTGTACAGCAGTAGTACAGGACACCTAATGAGAAACACTCACCAACAGAGGCTAGGTTTTTTATTTACATGAGAGGAGGTGATGCGGTTTATACCAGCTTCAACATAACGGCTCCCGAATTTCTTATTCCTTGCAAATATCACCCTGTGGTACTGAGGTATTCTGGTACGCACCTACGTACGTACGTGTATATCAGCAGTGAGCTATAAAAATCCGCACGTGTATCAGCGGTAAGTAGTTCGTAAAATCCAGCATCGAGCATAAAAACATAATCAATCTTGGATCTTGCATGTAGCCCACGGGACAACTATAAATGCAATACGAGTACGAGTACGAGTATACGTATAGCGGGAATAAATTCGGAACCACTTTTTTCGAAAAAAAGCAAGTTCTCGACCATCACCGTAATTGTATTGGGAAAGTTGGAGTGTCCATCGCTCGCATACGAACAGAAACAACAAACAGCAGTATTAGTAGTATCATAGTATTACACTGGTGTACCATGCGCATATGAGCCCATGGTACACAGGTCTGTTTCTGCTGTGGTGCTGGTACTACTGTATCATACGTGCGTACGTACGTACGTACGTGCATATCAGCAGTACAGCAGGAGTACGTGGTCTTGTAAAAATCCGGGTTCGTCGTTGACATAAAAAAACGGAATCTTTGATTATCCATGTAGCTGCGTGTAAAAAAAAAGAGCGTGTGTGTTTTGTATGTGTGCTCTTAATCGCCATATTCTTGGTAAACGTTGCTTCAACGCCCATCGCCTGCATGTTCACGCCCGCGAGCGCACGCGAGGCCCTGCTCGGTACTATAATATCCAGGCCGACGGGCACGTACACCGATAAATTATCCCAACACGCTCCTGAGGAGCGCATGCGGTAGATATTTTTGGGGTCTCGTAAGATCCAAAACAGATAATCATCCCGCACGGGTCTGTCAGGAACAAAACAAACGACGTGCGTTCGTATGGCGAGCCTGTGACAAATAGGCAATAAATCCTCAAACAAACGTACCCGCGTGGCCCTCGTGTAGCGCAAGGCCGAGGCCGCCCTTTGCAGAGTAAGCAGAGCAGGGATCGTCGATCACGATGAGCGAGTTGCGTGCCGCCGGGTGGACCTCATCGCGAGATATCGCGAAAAAGGCTCAAATCTACGTCTAAGGAAAGCCGAGGAGCTCACACACGAGACCGCCCACAATATCGTACATGTATTTATAGTTTAATTCTCGACTGTTCCAAGGGCGGGTGAAAAAAGGACCCGAGACCCCTCCCCCCCCAACACACCCTTTTTTCATTTATTTTTCGTTCAAACTAACCATCATATTTGTCAGCCTTTGGGCGTCAGTTGCTCAGCAAGACGTTGTCGAAACAATGCGCACGAGCCCTACGTGTGTTGTTTGTGTGTTTCGTGAATAATTTGGATGGTGAGCAGTGTTGAAAGTGGTGTTTGGTAAAATGTATCTGCAATAATAGTCGGAGGGAGGGCGAACAAACGAAGTGCTGAAAAGTCGGATGAGTTGGATGAGTCAAGACATTGGAAAACTTTGTCCGTTGCAGCCCGCGAGGTGAATAATGAACTCGGCGCAAATTTGCGCGTGCCAACTTGAGCGAACTACTGCTGTAGTTTCTTTAAAGGATCTCGCGTGCTTGACAAAAGAACGACGCCACGTCATTTCTGATCCAACTGTTCTTAGCGTTCTCGGCCTTCCGGAATCCCACCGTCTACTACTGAAGTGAGAGCAGAACCCATAAGAATGACTACTACGCAGATCATCCGGCTACCCCCCCTCTCGCCGCGTTTTCCGAGCTACTGGCAGCTCTGCTGGTGAGGGTACTGAGCTCTATTAATAGCCACCTGACTGACTTGGGCTCAGTTGCGTTGTCTACAGTCTGCTCAGTCTGCTATTAGGTTTCATGGTCAGGTTGCATCAGGCAATTGATCAGGCGGTGTACGTTCGCCTACACAGCAGTGTACTGCAAGACCCAAGACTGCTGTTTTGTTCGCTGCTTCTGTGCTTGGGTGTGACTCTTCCAGTTCAACGCGGTGGCTGACAAGTGCCCATTCTAAAACCAAGTAACTTGTGGTTGAGTCGAGGGTTGAGTCATTGGTTACATAGGATTTAGTATAGGAACTGGAAAAGTCATTGGTTATATAGGATTTAGTATAGGAACTGGAAAATTCATTGGTTATATAGGATTTAGTATAGGAACTGACAAATACCCGCAGTGGCTGACAAGTGCCCATTCTAAAACCAAGTAACTTGTGGTTGAGTCAAGGGTTGAGTCATTGGTTATATAGGATTTAGTATAGGAACTGGAAAAGTCATTGGTTATATAGGATTTAGCTGACAAATACCCCCCCCCCCCCAAAAAACCCCCCCCCCCCCCCCAATCGGCCCCAAATGCAAAAATGTGAGTGGGGGTCTCGGGTCCTTTTTTTCACCCGCCCTTGACTGTTCGGAACTTTAGTGATTTTGACCGGAAATAACGTCAAAATACCTTGCCCAGAAAAAAAAAGTGTTTCACCAATGGTTACCCCTCTCTCTCTCACTGCTGCTATATGTAGCACCTTCCCCGCTACTGCCACGTACACTGCTGGAGGTCAAGCTGCACACGTACAAAAAAAGTACGGTTTCTTGAAGCCAACGCATTCAGTTTCCGCTACCTATTTCATGTACACAGGCGTGTGCTAGGTACAATTATTTGAGCGGGAAGGGTCAGCACAAAAACCTTGACACGAAGGAGAGCGTGCAAGCACGGTACTTCGCTGCAACGAGTCCACACTACATACATTTAATTCCGATGTGCTTTCCCCTAAAAGGCCTGTGTGCGCTGTTCTAAAAGGTATAGCGAGTCTCCAACCTGCTATGCCACATGTGTTCGTACAAGTTTCAAGCCATGCCGTCACGACGATAGACACTGCCGCACTATGCCGCACATCAATATTAAAGCCCCGACACAAAACCAACGTTCGGGGACAAGCCGTGGGAAAGACATTGATCGCGTGGCTCGCGTATTTGGCTGTACCCACTGCTGTTGCTGCACTCGACATATTAACTGAATTGCTCATCGTCTTCTTCGGACTCACCAGCGAAGAAGGGAGAAACGGAATTTGGGGCACAAGACCTCAGCTGTAGGTAGTGCTGCTGTGCTGCCATCCACGAGGGCTCTGTCTCCGTCCCCTATCCCCCTCAAACAAATGCCACCTCCTTTTCAATAAAACTGGAATGAGACATAAAAGCTCGCACGTATGGTAGCCTGGAGCGTCTGGTATCTAGAGTTTTGATCCTCCACCCTTGTCTGGCGAGCCCGACTAAAACCACCCGCAGTGCAGCCATTGCTTCGGGGTTTGCAGTTCCATCCCTCCGAGCTATACAGGTGAAGCTTAAATTGCGTATTGTTCTCGGAAGTGGCACTGCTCGTACATACGAGTATCGAGTGTGGGTATTTGGTCTTACCTCTTCGTACGCGCCGACCATCCCAGCGTCCTGCTCTGCTTTCATACATCAAATCACGCTGTGCCTGAGCGTCTAGCCTTCGTTTTCCCGCATGGTGTGTTGGTTTGGCATGTCAGTTGTGGTAAGAGCCAGTTTTGAGTCATGGGGGGTAGATACCCACTTTTCGCTATGGGTACGTCAAAAACCGGACCAAAAACTTGCACTACTACAGTAGTAGTACTCGTACACCTCACCTCCTGGTGTACGAGTAGACCCCATGTTCGTACTACTGTACAAGGGCTCCGCTTCGCGGGCGGCTGACGCCGCCCGCTACGCTCGCGCAAGGAAAGGGGCACAGAAGAGGCCCCCATGATGTAGTGCAGGCACCGCGACTTGAAAATGCCAAGAGGTTCATGGTGCAGCAAAGAAACGGCGGACTTGACATGCATGCAAAACATGCTCGGGGTGCACAATAGCTCCATGCTCCAGGACGACAAAGCTGTACGTTCGAAAGAGAAAGCACAGCAACACGGCTCACGGCACGGCGCTGCGCTGTGTGCTGTGGGTGTGTGAGTTGTGCATGTTTCGTGAGTATGTGTGGTAGTATAACAACACTATTAATATTACGAGTACGAAGTACTTCGTACTTTGTACGAGTATACCTGGTATACTTTATTGTATGAAAGAGAAAACGCACAACGCCAGCACGGTCGCCAAGTTGTGAAGAATGCAAAACAAAAAAATCCACAAAACTGAGAAAGACGTATGATACATACGTACTCGTACTCGTACT
>MEHQ01002915.1:61705-74322 GCA_008828725.1 Saccharina japonica | reverse complement strand
ATAACCCATCTACAGCAGCAATAACAACAACAGCAGCAGCAGCAGTCCAGCAGTACGACTCGTACGTACGTACAGCGGACACAAACAAAACGCCGGCATGGATGCGCAGCCCTTGTACGTACATCAGCGTAAACAAAACGCCGGCATGGATGCACAGCCCTTGTACGTACAGCAGTGGCCTTTTTTTTTCTCTTTCTTTTTTGTCGTTTTTTTTACGTCTGGCCTTTTTTATCTTGAAATTAGTGTAAAAGTGGCTAACTCGCGAAGTTACGGGCCGATTTCGATTCTGACCGAAGTTCTGGAGATCCATATTTTCGCATCTGGGGGACTCTTTGAAAAAAAAATTACTCGATTTTAGTATGGATGACTTGATTTTAGTATGGAGATTTTTTATCTTGCAATTAGTGTGGACATTTTGACGCCGGGCCGCAAAGCCCTCCGAATACGCTGGGAACCCCTCCCCTCCCGCTGATCCGCCCCGTTCCAGGGGACGGAGCGAGCCGCCCCCGGGAGGCCGCCTTCCCCCGATCCCCTCTGGCCGAGGTCGGCACCGGGGTCCGTTCTCTCGCCGGGGTCGCCGAGGGCCGACGCGTGGGGCGGCCGGGGTGGTGGTGCGGTGCCGATCGGGGTCGGGTGGCGCGCGGTAGAGCCGGTCTCCCGCGGGGCATACCGAAACCGGCATAGTCCTGAAGATCCGAAACGACGTCATCACCACCACCATCACTACCGAAGCGTACTAAATAATAAGGATGCCATCAGTGTATAACCAGGTGCTCAGGTACCTGCTACTGTCGCAGGTACATGGTATACCGGGATAACAGGTACCAGTCACTGGTGTATGGCAGGAACCGCAGCGAAACCCAGCGCACAAGCACATGGTTGCGCTGCAGATTATGCTTCTCCTGTAGGTGCGAGTGTTGGCGTGGATTGGTGGGTTCGACTGTTTTGCAGCCGAGCGGGCTTGAGACATACACTGGTTTGTGTATCGCTGTAGACGGCTACGCAACTTGTCGCAACCAGCCCACGTCGCGGCGACAAAGGATCGCGATGCAACGTCAATTACCAACATCCATCATCAGTAGAGGGCTCCCTGCGCTAATCCGTCACTCCCACGGCATGCTATTACGGGGAAACATGGTAATCAGGACCAAGTACTATAATAGTAATTGGTGGTAATGAGGCGCGACCTCGGGTACCTGCAGTAGTCAAATCTGCGATGCATCACGCTGGGGGGATACTGCTGTGCTGAGTGCTGAGCCAAAACATGAACGAACATCTACGTATACGTGCCGTTTGGGTTATTTCTTGAAACAAAAAAAATCAACAGCATACAGCACAAGTACAGCATACCACAACAACATCAGCAGCAACTATGGCGGCCGCAGCAACAGCAGCAACGGAACGGCAGCAACAGCAGCAGTAGTAGTAGGACACATGAGGCCAGGGCCAGCGTCACTGTACGCTCGGCTTGTCGGTCTAGCCCTTGAACCCTCGGTACTCGTACTCAAACTGTTGTGTACACGTGTCTCGTGGTTCCCCAACACGATGATAGTGATATTCGGCATAATATGAAGAAAGCTGGGTTGTGTTCGGTAGAACTCCAGAAACAAAATCCTTGTACGTCGTAATGATTTACGTTCCGATTTATGTGCCTGCAAAAAAACATGGCCCACAGACTTGTTCGAAAACACACGTTGCCGCACCTATTATCGTAGCAGGTGCCACCACAACTACTGCTGTACGACATTACATCAGAGCTTCTCCTTCCCCTCATCAGTAGGAGAGTGGGCCTTACAATACCACCTACATCATAGAACTCCGAAAACAAAAACAAGAAACTCATCGCTGTGACGTATTTTTAATAATTTATAAAAAAAGCTGTTATTATGTTTTACGTCCCGAAATTCAAAAAAAGGCATGTGTGCCTGTAAAACACACACGCTGCCGCACATAGCTCGACCAACTCTGAACGAGTTGAAGCGATACCAGCACAAGAAGACTTCGTTAAAAAGTGTGCGTGCACAGAGTCCGACAGGACTGGCGTTGGTGCCGTGTACGTTGAATGCGGTGTACAAACGTCGACGTTGACCGCCGCAAACACACACACAGAGGAAGTCTGCAAACACCACGCTAGATGGGTTTCTACGGAGAACGCAAGCCTCTATGAAGAGTTTTTTTTTCCTTGGAAAACCAAGAAAAATAGGCTCGCGCTGCGCGCTTCGCGCGCCTCGTTATGATTAGTAAAAATACTGGAATCTATGGGTTTTAGTGCATGTGATGGTCCTGATCACTATGTTCCCCCGTGGTACAGTGGGAAGGTGTTCTCTGGCGTGTTACGTATAGGGGTATACCCTCCTCTCAGTCTCTCATGCTACGGTAGAGGGGCACCACGTTTTTTGTGAGGGTGGTCTCTTGAGGAGCTCTTGACCCCACCCAAAAACTGCTTCTGGAGGAAAACAAAAGCGATAAAACCGATGAATAATCCCATGACCTAAATATTTATACATTAAAAAATATGATATCACAAGACCGAAATTCTGACGATTTAGGATTACGGAGCTGCGTCATTCCGAACAGGTTTTCACCCCAAAAATGCTACCTCCATCGTAGAACGCGCCTAATTGTATTTGCCACGCCTTTGTGCCAGGTAGGTACCTACGGCAGCAGTTGTCGCTTGTACGTAGCCCCCGCTGCTGCTGTACGCAGGAAACTAAGGTAGCTTGTGGGTAGTGGGTAGGTCTCTGTAGGTGTGTGTTATTTACACACCGTCGTTCATTCGATGCATCCGCCGACATCCAGCACACGCAGTGCCCGTGCTGATTTTTCATACTGGAGAGATAAATGTGACTTTGGTGACAGACTGTGACACATGGATATGACATCGTAACACTGTGATACAACGCAATCCTATGTCGTCGTGCTGGGCATGCCGAGCGCACCATGCACACGACAGCGACGAAACATTGAAAGACAGTGGCACGCCAGCACGCCAGGAGCAAAGACTGACATACTTCGTATACCCCAAAAAATAATATTGCAAAGAAAAATTAAAACATAACCAAATCAACCAATATCCAGAACAAACTAAAACCAACGCGGTCCACAACAGGAATCAGTGCAGCAGCCGGTATGAAATCCGAATGCAACTGGAAACCTTGCCACGCGGTCTGTCACGTCTTGGGTCTTTTTTGCATTTTATCTATAATCGCGACCCTACCCCTATATGGTCAACGGCAAACGAGAAAACACAGGCAAAACAGAAAAAATGAAAAGGGCACGTACGTATCATACATAGGTTATGGTGTTACGGTGAGCGGGGATGCTGACATTTTGGTTGTCAGGCCCCGCTTAAAGCTGCTGTCGTGTCCCAGACCGTAAATATGTGATCGCCATATCCGTGGACCAGTTCGCGTAAAAGGTGTACCGCTTAATACGTCACAAGTCGGTGCGTCGCTGTTGCTGCTGCTGCTTCTGCTGCTGCTGCTGCTGCTGCTGCTGCTGTTGCGGCTGCTGCTGTCCAACTTCTGTTGATGCTTTTTCTGTTGTCTGCTTCGGCTCCTGCTGCTGCTGCTCTGCTGATGTTGTTGCTGTCCTGTTTCTGCTGTTCAGGTTTCTATTTTATTTGTTGCTACTGCTGCAAGTGCTGTTTTGATCGACTCAACTTGTTCACTCACAAAGCGCACGTGGTAATCGTCTGTAGCCATCGTTTCTATCGCCCTGGTTTTGTAATAAGACATCTTACAAAACTCAATCTTACTACCAGTGGTTGGTGGTAAAATGCAGTGTAAAAACAATATGCCCATTTAATATCGGATTGGTTAGTCAGTAGGTGCAGCTACGTGCCCCACCAACGCAGTAACGGACAACGCGTGGGTTGTTTGTTTGAAATATTCAGGCGTGTTTATGGCGGGGATATCGGTCGTGGTAAGGTTCCGAATGTAACATAAGAGAGGCGCTTCTCTGCACGCGGGCCCCACTAACACTCTGTTGATATATTTTCCTCCAGATCATCAACCATTGGCGCGCGCACGTGGTTGCCGACATGGCCACTGTCGATGCGGGGCTTACCTCCATGCTCGCTACAATAGAAACGCATAGGGGATCGCTCACTTCGCAGGCCGCGAGGCAGGGCTCTGCGCACCACCCTTTGCTGTCCGCCCCCCGAGCCCCGCTCACCCCAAACCGTGCGCGTGTGATAACATGATACCCACAAGATAACACAGCAAGTGGGAGCAGTGGCAGAGTATCCTTAGTTATATTGTAAGTATCAAGTACCTGACGACTTCGCACACTAACTTTGTGTGTTGTACCTGGCAGCCTGAAATACTGGTAGGTACTGGAGTTCGATCTTTTGTTCGACTGAAGACAGAAATGCCACGGGACGTTTTTAGCCCTACATGGATATAATGCCACGAAACCATACGACGCATAAGGGCAATAGTATGGTCCCATCCATGGTGCTCCGATTCCGAGGGAGGAGCCAGGTTGTGCGACGCACTGTTGTGAGTAGCAGCGGGCTTCAACCCCAGCACTACCTCTACGGTGCGTACATAAGTGGTCGTCATCTCTCCTCTGCATGATTGCGGGTCATTCTAAGATATGCCTCACATTACGCGTTTGCATCTGGCTGCATGCTATTCTGTTTCGCCCCTTTGTACTTTGAACACAAATCATGTTTCGTTTTATGCACCTGCAGGAACAGCAGCAGCAGCGCGTCGATGTGCAGGACAACCGACCACACGTTCGCCCCCGCTATCCACTGATCCTGGTCGCGAATGATGAAGAGGGAGATATGGCTCGAAGCCCCGTAGCCTTTGCGTCGGCAAATAGATAGACGGAATTACAATAGCACCACAGCTGTCGCGATCGCAGAAAGACTTTCTGAGCAGGGTAGAGACGGACGTTCGCTGTGAGTTCGATCGGTTGACGAATATTTGCGTCGCCCGAGCGTGTATATGCAACAGCGCATATGGACAACTCGGAATACAAATATACTCGCTATTATTAAATAATGACACGTGTCACATGTGCCCGTAGTGTGTAACTGAAACATGGGTGATGCCAAGTGCTATTATATACCTTGTACACATATACCTGTTATCTGTGTGATCAAACCAGTACTGCTGAACAGCACTCTATACATCCTGTCAGCCGTGTAACTTCCTCCTTTCTCGCGGGTCCATCTCCAAAAGCGGAGAATGAAGACTCGGAAACCTTTCCTGTTTCGGCGCCAATATACATACTCTACATCGCACACGACTCGCCGGGGCGCCTGCTGCGGATACACTATACACATGTGTCTTCGTACGTGACGGTTGTATTGTGCAGATAGTGAAAACCCTCGTTGCCTCTTGTGGAGTCCCATTGGGGGCGGCCACAATCGCAGAATGGCGCCGGACGTGTCTGCGCGATAGTGGGAATCACTGTTTTTGCTTCCAATCATGGCATTTGAAGTGGCAGTATCCTAAAAGCAGCCAAAGGTGTTGTAGGCCAAAATCGATAACACCCCGGGCTTTGCGTCCTCCCAACGAGCGCTTCAGCGGCAACCGATACCACGTTGTTTTACCGCTAAAACAGGGTTCTACACGTAACGACTGGTTTCCATGATGATTGGATTTCGTTCTGCATTGCACTGCAGAGTGAGGGCAATGTGTGTGCACATCGATGCTGCACCCTTGATCGATATATTTCTACTGACCTAGTGTACGTAGGTGTATCTATCCAGTACAGAGGGACACACAATGACACACTCAACATGCTTTCAAAAACATCTCCATCCAACCATTTGTCATTGGTCCAACCATCCAACATCAACACCTTCATGCCGGCATATTTACGTCGCAAGAGGGTGCTGGACATGGAACAGTGAAACTGAGAGGCGTAAAACTCGGCCGCATGTATACGTCGTGTCGGGTTCAAGGGTATATAGTTGGGCCTTCGGTGGTACTACATTCATCTGTGCCAACTTTAATTTCAGAGTTGAATTGGCAAATGTCCATGTTTGTCTGACATTTAATCCGTTGCTTTTACTTGCTGATTTCTCGAACGGCAGGTGTGCACCGCTCAGCACAAAGTCTCTTTTGCGCGGGTCATTTCTTCTGCTGGGCTGCCCCACGTTATCCACGGCCGCGGTTATCTTCAGTGGCGATGAGACAATGCTCACATTACTCTTGCACGAAGCAACCTAACTTTAACATCGAGGGCAGCAAGACGCCTACCTACTGCAAGACACATGCTGAGGACGGCATGGTAAACGTCACTCGCAAGCGCTGCTCACATGAATCCTGCACGACTGAACCCAGCTTCAGTTATCCCGGCAGCAAGACGGCAGTCTACTGCAAGGAGCATGCTGTGGGCGGCATGGTAGTGCTCTCTGGCAGGCATTGCTCGCATGAATCTTGCACAAAGCGTCCGACCTACAATATCGAGGGCAGCAAAAGGCCAGCGTACTGCAAGCAACATTCTGAGCACGGCATGGTAGTGCTCTCTTGCAGGCATTGCTCGCATGAATCTTGCACAAAGCGTCCGAGCTTCAATATCGAGGGCAGCATAATTCCAGCGTACTGCAAGCAACATTCTGAGCACGGCATGGTTGATGTCGTTAACAAGCGTTGTTTGCGGGATTCCTGTGAGAAAATACCACGGTTCAATGTTGAGGGCAGCAAAAAGGCGATGTTCTGCAAGGACCATGCTGAGAACGGCATGGTTAACGTCATCAGCAAGCGTTGTGTAAATGCCTTGTGCACGAAACAACCGAGGTTTAACATCGAGGGGTGCAAAACGCCAGCCTACTGCAAGCAGCATGCTACGGACGGCATGGTAAACGTCGTTGACAAGCGTTGCTCACATGACTCCTGTGTGACGCTACCGAGCTTCAATTTCAAAGGCAGCAAGAAAGCAGAGTACTGCAAGAAACATGCTAAGGACGGCATGGTAAATGTTTACACCGAGCGTTGCTCACATCCCTCCTGCAAGAGAAAACCGAGTTTCAACGATCAGGGCAGCAAGGCGGTGAAGCGCTGTAAGCAACATGCTGTAGGCTGCATGGCGAACATCCGCACGGGGAGTTGCTCACATAACTCCTGCTTAGAGCTGCGGGCGTGGGGCGTGCTGACCGACAGTGAGGCCACGACTTGCTATCGCCATAAGGACGATATCTTGGGCGGCCCGGTGATTAGCTTCAAACGAAGATGCAAGGTCGCGAGTTGTGCGCGGGAATCACGATGGGGCCTCAATGGGAAGCAACCTACTTACTGCTGTCTTCAGGCCCCCAGCGAGGAAGGGCTTCTCCGCACCGTCGGAGTGGCTAGCAGCAAGAGGAGTTGCCGTAACCCATCCTATGGTGCCGTAAGGGACCCTTCCTTTCACGTAAAAACAGAGTGTAGGTTTTGAACGCTTTCTGCAAAGTCGTCACATATGTTGACTGCAGGTTTGGTCATCCACGGAGGCGTTACACTGCGGGGATCAATAAGGGCACAACATCTGCAGTTCGTGGAGATTAGGTGTTGCTTGAAAGGTGTGCCCTGACGTTTGCCTTGTTGGCGTTGCCGTTTTGATTGAAAGTCCTTCGTAACTCATTGTGGTACGCCTTAGTGCGCTTTTTCAGGGCAAGGCCATCAAATGGACAGTTTACGTGTAACCAGAAGACACGATTGAGTCCTCTTTTTTCCTCAAACCTCATGCGTGTGGTGGAGGGCTGCGATGTTTATGGGTAGCGCTGATGCTACAAGAGGTTTTTCCTGTCGTTTGTTGTTGCTTGCCTGGTATGGAGCTCACAATACCATCAGCGACGGACTCCGCAGTCCTCGTTCGAAAGTCGCACCACATGTTGGCAAGAGGCAATAAACTGAACTTGGCGACACTTGGCATTTTATATATGGTCGTCGTGTAGCGGGACAATCGTGCGTAGCGTCAGACATGGTATCAGGAAGGACGCTCGGGGTAATAGTGGTCCCCATTCGGCAGCACTTGGTACAGCTAGTGCTGTAGTACTTTACTTCGTACGCTGCAAGGCTTTACGACAATGCAGAGCAGCCCGTCCAAGGCGGACCGGACCCGGCATAAGAACAGTGGATCGGGTGCTGCCCGTCGAGCCCGCGGCATGAAACACGATTGCACCGAGTGGCCCTGCACATTCGTTTGAAATTGATCAACGGGTCGCCCAAGATGTTGCCCTTATGGGGAAGGCATGCAGTGGCCGCACCGCCAATCGAAACACCCTACTACGAACGCTTAAGGCAAGATACATGCCAGCAACGGTTGACACGAACGTTTATATTGACATCGTCAGCATGTTGCTTGCAGTACCTCGGTGTTCTACTGCCCTCAAAGTTGCATTGCAGAGAATTCGTACATAATTCATGTAAACGCCGGCTACTCTGGACATCAACCATCGCGTCGTCAGCTTCATATTTGCAGCAAATCACCTGCTTCCGGCCCTCAAAACTGGAGGATGGCCTAGCTACGCTTGCATAATAAAAACAGCGCTTTTGTTTGACAATAACCATGCGGTCTTGGTGTTGCCGACCGTACGCCGGCGTGTTGCTCTCCTCAACATAAAAATGCGCCTGTTTAGTGCAGACTATATGCAAGCATCCGCCTGCTAAGGACGTCGACCCCGTCGTCAGCAGCATGCTGCTTGCAGTACGCGCCTGTCTTCCTCACTATGTTATTCAAGCTCGGTTTCTTCATGCAGGGGTCCTGGGACCAACACTTGGTTTCGAGGTTGCTCATGCCGTCCTTAGCATGCTTCTTGCAGTATGCTGCCGTTATGCTAACATCGGTGTTTAACGTTGCTGTCGCCTTGCAGAAAGCATCTGAGCAGCGCTTGGCTTTGACGTTAACCATGCCGTCCTCAACATGTTTCTTGCACTACACCCCGACTTTAGTGTCATCGGCGTTGAACGTTACTATCTTCGTGCAGAAAGCATAAGAGCAGCTCTAGATCTTGACATCGACCATGCCGTCTTTAGCATGGTGCTTGCAGTACACTGCCGTCTGGTTGACTTCAGCGTTGAAGGCCGGTCTCTTCCTGCAGGAGGCATGTTTTCAACGCTTGTTGCGGATGTTAACCATGCCGTCGTCAGCGTGTTGCTTGCAGTACTCCACCGTCTTGCTGCCTTCAACGCCGAAGGATCGCCACTTACAGTAGTGCAGGAGTGAAAAAAACAGCGATCACGTTTCACGTTTACCATGCCATCCTTTGCTTGTTTCCTGCAGTACGCCGCCACCTTGCTGCCTTCAACCTTAAATATCGACACCATAGTGCAGAAGCCTTGCAAGCAACGCCTTCTGACGAAATTCACCATTCCGTCAGCAGCAGGATGCTTGCAGTACGCGCCCGTCGTATTCCCTATGTTATTGAAAGTCGGTACCTTCGTGCAGGAGTCTTTCGAACAGCGCTGGTTCACGACGTTCACCATTCCGTCCGAAGCGTGCTGCTTGCAGTATTCGGCTCTTTTGCTTTCAACAAAGTTGGATTTCGGTGGCTTCGTGCAGGAGTCATTCGAGCAGCGCCTGCCGACGACGTTAACCATGCCGTCAATAGCATGTTTCTTGCAGGGTGTCGCCGGCTTGCAGCCATCCGTGATGAAGGTTGCGGTATTTGTGCAGAAGGCATCCGAGCAGCGCTTAGCCTTGACATTAACCATGCCGTGATCAGCATGTAGCTTGCAGTACGCCGGTGTCTGGCTGCCTTGGGCGTTGAAGCTCGGTCTCTTCGTGCAGGAGCTATGTTTGCAGCGCCTATCGCGGACATTAACCATGCCGTCCTCAGCATGTTGCATGCAGTACGTTGGCGTCTTGCTGCCTTCAACATTGAAGGCTGTAAATTTGCTGCAGGAGCCAAATGAGCAACGCCAATGGGATCGAATTATATGAACCGGCAACATGTAAACGTTTCCGTCCGGCAACCGCTCTACCTCCCGGCAGAATGTGTAAATTCTTTTGTTTAGGCGTACCTGGTATTACACAGAGTTGGCCGTGAAGTCCGCGAAAAACATACCTAAAATATATATCCATCAAATGCCGCTCTCATCTGGTTATTTTTCCGTGTCCTCTCTTCTTGTGTCTACTTCTAGGTGACGTGGATACCTACTGGTACTTGGTTTTCCCGTACAACCGCATTAGCTGCACTACAACGAATATGATATAGTGTACGTTCCTATGCCTATATCATGCCCGGGCGCATGATACGATAATATACAGGATGACAAAAAAGTATTCTTCAGAACAACAATCAACAAAAGGGGAAAACAGTACGTGGCAACCACCAAAACAGCGATCCGAGCTCGTCTAGATATGAACCTCAGCCTGTTCAGCTACTGAAGGTGATACCGCTATGCATTAAACCACCCGACATATTTTATATATACTGTAGCTTGTCCTAGATTGAGGTGTCTATATGTGTAAGAGTAGACACTTGACATCGAAACAATGATATGTATTATTTTTAACAAAAATAGCACTTGCCTCCGGGACACGATGTGAGCCCGGCCGTGGCCGCCCCCGGCAGAGTCAGGAGGGGCGAGCAAGGTCATGAACGAATGTGATACAGCGAGCCGATCCATAGATGTTAATGTCAGCTGAATCGGAAATGGCTCAACATCACATCTGAAAGGGACCGTTTGATCTTCCTTGTACCAGGTATATCTTTTGTACTGCACGGAACTTTCAGTACAAAATTTCGTGCCCGTGGACGCCCCCGAAATCCTTGCTTGCGGTGATACTGCTTCGTACAGTCCAAATGTAGGCATCAACACACTCACGCCGACAGGTAAGCATCGACACACTCACGACAACCAAGGCACCCCCCCAAAACGAATCAATGGCAATCATAATATATGGCAGCAGTTGCTGCCGGAGTTTTTAAGGCATCCGACGTCCTTAACACCCCTCCCCACCCCCCGGGTCACCATGACGCGCGCGCCACCTACAGCAACAGAGTCGAACGTCGATCAAGAGTACGGCATGCAGGCAAACATACAATACCCCCCCCCGTGTGTCACCGCCTCGAAAGAGATGCGTGGTCAATGGCCAAATAACTAAGGCACCCAACAAATAGCTCCCCCGCCCCCCCCTACCTGCTGTTACTTACACTCGAAAATGCGGAATGACAACAATCACTGTTCAATACTTTAATCCCAGCCATTTGACCTAATCAAGTGCCAACCTACTTAAGCCCTCTCCCCCTACGCTGGAAGGGATGCGTGGCGAATGGTAAAATGTCTAAGGCAAGCAACAAATGAGTACGTCTCCCCATCCCCTCCCCTACTCCCCGCCTCTGCTGTCGCCACTCAAGCACCGCCGAGATCATTTGCCGTCCAAGGTAAGATGTTGTGGTATCAAACTACTACACAACCCCCACCCAGGGTCGACCACATACTTTACCCTAAACAAGGAAAACCTTGACGCCAAAGAAAAATATAGCGGCCATGAAAAGTTATACATGGACATCACTACGCAACACCCCCCCAGAGTCTACAATTATTATCTCCCTCAACGCTAAGGCATGAAGGCCTAACCAACACACAGCTTCCCCCCCCCCGAATCGGACCACCGTTTACTCAACCACAGGTACACCTTTACCGATCGCAACAACAGAAAAAATCGCCAGGCAACGCGACGTCATCAACCCATGAACATACTGACGCAAATCCATAACACGTCAAGAAGGCGCAAATAACACCCCCCCCCCACTGGGGTACGATGAGCAAAACATCTATGTAACCTATGGAACCCATGTATTCAACGCCCAACTGTTGGTGGTGTCTCTATCAGGAGTAGGAACTGTTTTCTGTCTCGTAGGCGATGCTCTGTCAATGGTTATATTACTGTGATAGGCAGAAATTGAGTACACCCGAGGGACCACCGACTAGCTGCACAACGACACAACCGCCAACCGCATAAGAGGGCAAAACGGCCAGTCCAGCCAACGTCATTGGGGCCTGAGTAACACTAAACAACACAAATGTAGCGTTCACCACTATGTACTGCGTAAATGTTTCGAGGTCCGCCGCATTAAGAACCGCACAGAAACAACGACGATGGCTACGGCATGGCAGAAAATTCGCAATACCGCCCGCCCGCTCCCAAAAACCGACCACCGTAAACTCAACCACCACCACGCAGCGCCAACCGTATCAACAGAGTATCACCAGCCACAGTGACGTCATCGACCCATGAATAGAATGTTCCAAATCAAGGTAACGGCAACAGAGCTAATATATTATCATAACCACAACCACGCGCCGGCTGTGTCAGTCGAATACGAACTCATCCCAGGCAATGACTTTGTTGCAGGAACACAACTACGCAACCACCTTCCATCAGCCCCCGCGCGCTTCCAAATAGCAATTTCCAGTCCCGCCGCAGCAAGAACTTTATTAACCGCCTATCAAGGGGACGGCATGGAGGCATAACTACACAACCCCCTCCGAGCGTCCCCCGCTTGAGGTTACAGAATTTGGTGTCTTGGAGTCCACCGTTTTCTTTTTATTTAAAAGTAGCAACGCCGTTGCATCCACAACCGAAAAAACCTCCAATCAAAGCTACGGCGTGGCGCAAAAACGCAATAGCACCCCCCCCCCCCCCCCCCCCCCCCCCACCCCCCCCCCCTC
>MEHQ01002915.1:9448-61587 GCA_008828725.1 Saccharina japonica | reverse complement strand
CCCCCCCCCCCCCCCCCCCGAAACAACGACCACCGCTAGGTAGACCACAACTACTAACGCCGACCGCGACAACAATAATAACAGCAGTATAGAAGCCTGATATGTACTTCAAGTACAGGGAGTATCGTCAGAGCTTCGAACCCCGGGGTCCGGAAGTTACCCGTACAGTATGGGGCCCCCAAAATGATATCACAAAAAGAGAACGCAACGCTCACTTTTCCAGGGTTTCTAAAAACAGTCGAAATGTCTATCCATACATCATGCTCAGCGGGGAGCGCTACACCAAATGCTGTACCACTCTGTCTAGGCTCAAGAGCGCTCAACAAAGGCGTTACAATAAGGCTCTACGGCTTGCTCAGGATGGGTGTTTCTTATTGGCGGCCCCGTACCGTACCTCATTCCGCCAGATACCAAAAATCCTGCATGCAGAAAAACGCGAATGCTGCTCATTCGATTTGTGTTTGAATCCTATACCGGAGGAATAATATAATAAGCATTATTACTCTTTTTCCATTTGCCATCTGTCAATGTGGAGCTCATATTCCAATCCTACCATTCACCTACGTATCTCTATCAACCATGCCTGAATACTTCAGAATCGTATACCAAGAATGCACAGTCCCCCTCATGAATGCTCTAACCGACTCCTAACAGACGTTTCACCCATCCACTCCGAAAGGGTGACATGTACTTGTTGCCATAGGTTTCGCTGTAAACAACCATTCAATATATTGCAAGTCTTTGATTGGAGGAGGCCTTCCGCCACGGCCGATAGTACCGCCCGTACTTCGTTGTGTTCTCCGTTTTTCGGCCACAAGCTTGGTGCTGTGCGGTTGTACACGCTTATTTGCCGAACGGGGGTAGCACCTTATGGTTCTGCACCCCCTCCCTTACGGAGCTACGTACAGCAGTTTTCCCAAACCTGGCTTTGAAAATACAACATGTACTTTATGCAGCGGATATATGAGCCTATGGTATGACCTCCGTAGGTATATGGCGTATATCTTTGTGCAAAACAAACGGTATTGCGAGTGATTTGTACCATTAAAAGCTCCGCCAGGTGGAAATGTTTGGGTCAAACCGTGCTACCTCTGCCATCATTAGCGTCGTAACTGCAGTCCAAACCCTACCGTAAAGTCACGACAGGTGTACTTGATTGTGCATACAGATAAATCTGGCTCATATGCCGGCGACAGTGATTTATCGATCGTGGCCGCTGTATCTTTGCCCAAGAAGGCGGCACCCGGGTTTCGTGACCGGCTACTACAGTAGGCCCTCTTCTTCTCAAGCACACCACCGTTTCTATCGTCGCGTTTTCTCACTCCACTGGTGCTTGCGCTCTACGCTGGTCTTGAGCATGCGGCGAACAAAACTACAGCAGTGCGTGGTACAGCGTACAAATGCCAATCCACTCCATACCCACGCGCCCGTGTGCGGAGAGTTGGTTCATCTCGACGTTCCCGGAAATAGTCCCTGTCATACGCGTATCTCAAGGACATGTATGCCTCGTTAGGATCGCGTGGTGTAGCCTCAACCTAGATTAGAAACAACCCTTCCCATCAGAACATATGGAAACACACAGGTATGAATGTTGGGCAATGACATTCGTGATCGTTCAACACGAGGAATCTATGTTGTGCGCGATAACGAATTGTGGCATCAAGACCAATGCAAGTAGGTACGCTGCTATGCAGCACTGGTACGGTATGCAGGGGTCCCCGGGATCACAGACAGCCGTCTTTATTATTTACTTATATTCTAAGTACTGCCCGAGACTGAGACAACACGTAATATATATACGTCCTTTGAGAGACAGCACCAACCACTTCTACCGGGTGTTCACATCACATATCACGAGTCGCTGCAGCCATCTAAGGGCGTATGGTGCACTGAACAGAGAGTCGTCTGGCGTGAAGCCTGGTCCCTGTCTGTCTCAACGTTTCGCTGCACCGAATCGGAGGGCATCTCGGACAATAAATAGTTGTTCCAGACACCGGCCATGCTCTCACGTCGCAAACGAGACCTCCAGACAATGACATATGGGATCCTAAACGGTGCCAGCGAGGGCGCTCAGCACGACTCAGGGGAGTGTCTAGCAGGGGGGGCTGCTATGATTTGATTTGAGATGTTGTATGTCAGATATGTTATTTTCTTCTGTTACAGAGTACCCAACAGGGGGGCCGTTGTTATATAGGGTGGTACGTTTTTTTCGTGAAGACGGTGTTATTGATTTGTTTAAACGTTTTACCCGCATACTCACGTTGGATGGATTTTCCCATTCCCGTAGGTACTATATCGCGACAGTTTAGGAGGTATATACTGGAATCAAGATTGAGAGATTTGGCATCGGCATTTCCGTTTTACGTAGACAATTATTTAGAATGGAATTTGACAATGATGGAGGATGCGATTTGGGGTTTCCGGTATATTGTCTCGGCAACGATGTACCACGGATTTCGGGATTTATTGTTTTACGTTGCAAGTGTTGGTACGTTGTTCGGGACCTATCGTGTCGCGCAACGAATAGGGGGGCTGTTGGTAGGCGGTTGCTCGATACTGGGGTCCGGATTTATGAGAGGTTCATACTGGTCTACTCAGATTGGGGCTTTACATTGTGTGGTGAGACGTTATCATCTGAGATGATACCTGCATGCATCCGCGTGGATGCTGCTCCCTACGGGGGCAGTCGATCATGGTAACGATACGAGCCGGACTTTGATGAGAATATACTGTCTGTACCTATTGCAGGGTGGAGAGTGACGGAAAGGTACTGCTCAGTCCTGTCTGGTGGGTATGGTCGGGCACTTCGGCGACAGGTACTGACCTCCTTGAGTGTGTTTGGTGTTTGGTGGTGTAGTGTACATTATATACTGCTCTTCCTCCACGACTCATGGTATAGTCACGCGTGTAACCAAGTCATGCGTTCGACAGCGGCGTATACAAAAAAACAACTGTGTTTATTGTATATCTTTCGAATTGCCTTGTCATTATCGTTTTCTGAGTCGTGGGAGAGAGAGATTCTTCCCCTCGGCCAGATACCTGTATCGCAGCCTGCTGCAACCCCCTGAGTATCTCGACCACCCAATTTTACGGTCTCTCTCTCCCCACTATAATATCGGCCGGGTTCTTAACTTGTACGGCCTACAGTTGTCTCGGATGACCAAGCCTCCGAATGGTACGGTACCATTCGACTCCTCCGATCTAACTCAAGTGAAAAACAAATAACGAAGAGAAAAGTAATCCGGGACCCCGGCGACTTTTTACCCCCCCCCCCCCTTCGAAAGAAACAAATGGGAGGGTGGGGCGGCAGAAAAAGGGGGGCACAAATATCGGCTTGGCTGCCCAAACCAGCGACTACCCCACGTGTGCTCACACTTGCAGCCGGAACCTCGTGCTTGCTTGCGATCGACATGGGGATGCTGACCTGCACTTGATGCCTTTCTATTCTCGAAAGGAGTGGCTACCTGCAGGTCCCTACCCAAGCTACCCAACACCAAAACCAACCATTCTCTATCCCAGTCCCCGGTAAGGACAGGCCTCATTCTCTCTACTAATAAACCCTGTTTTGTTCGTTATTCCGTTGCGGAGGCCGTTACTTCATCTACGTACAAAACTACCCTTCGATCGAGTTCCCAAGTTGTTGGAAACAAAACGGTTTGAGCGAAGTTTGTAGTGATCCAGGGTCCGTCTAACTGGGTCACGAGTGTACTGCAGGTAAAGTTAGTGTGCGACATTGGTACTACACTCCTGTCGAGCATTGACTGCAGTATACAAGATGCTGACGACGGACTCAAATACGTGTTGGGACGACATTCCATCCAATAGTTTGATGAGTTATTTTGGATCGACCCTCTACAGCAAACTCCACCTGCAAGTTATGTCATGCGTCAAATTGGCGTAGGATCTTACTCCCACAGCCGGTAATTGTTGCGGTTTGGTACTGAAGTTGTTGTTCGATGAACAGCGGATGTGACGTCAAGGAAATTCCTTTGTCACAAGTAGACAGCTGAGTCTTTGGGGAGGAGCAGGAGTCGTTGACTCAAGAGGAAAATTATATTTAGTGCTGGCAGACCCTGAGTTCGCCCTATGCGTACTGTATCTCCCGTACTGGCGTGGTCATCTCGTCGAGCAATACGCCATGCTACGAGCCAAACGCGCCTCTCACACCTAACCCACATCTGGCGTACATATATCCAACATCAGTGCAGCCGGAACTGATTACCCACAGCTCTGTAGTAGCACTCGAAGACGCTACGTAATCGTTCTTATGACAGCAATGGTTGGAGGGTCTGAGCCAAGTCTTCATACCCCAGACAACCCACAGCAGGAAGACAGGCCACCTCAGTCAATCTGCACACTGAGACACCGACACATGTTAATGCCATGTTCGTGGACCGATTCATGGCGGCCAGTGGCTGGTTCAGATCAATCGCTGTAGTTGGCTGCTGCTTTTCAAAGTCCTGGAATATGATTCAACCGGGGAGGTACTCACTACATTGACGATGCCCGCAAAAACAAGCAAGGACCTTGAGACAAAGCTCAATCGCGGTTGGACGTCGTTCTTGAAGCACTGTATGCATACCTTTTATAAGACACCCCAACGTACCAAATATAACCTTTGTCCTATGTCACATGTTATTTGGACTGCCTTCGGCCCGAGCAGATTTGTAACGCTAAAGCTCTAGCAATACATCATAGGCAACCCTTAAGACAGAAACGCGGCAACGAGGCAACGGCCGACGCTACGGAACCGCCTACAGGTGCTGGGGAGGGTCTTGGTCGACAAAGGTTTACTCTACCCTAGCAATCGAGGGGCTCCGGAACTCACGGGTTTGGAAACGCCGTGGTTAACTACATTAACCATTCAAAAGAAACACTCAGGTTTGACATGAAATGAGGGGCCCAATTCTGGACCGTAGGATGCGTTACGGCTACCTCTCCTTCTGCGAGCCCTTTCGACAGTGCACACAAGGCCGCTCTCGAGGGGGCCGTGATCATCGCAGTGGGTAGGCTGTTTCATATTGGGTCCCCAGCGCGAAGCACTCCTACAGCCCTTCGCCTTGCACGATACTCCGAAGTTGACAACCGGAAGGCCCAAGATATCGCCCTTATGGTGCCGGCACGTAGTTGCCTTGCCGTCGGTCAGCACACCCCAGCTAGGTCGCCTCAGGCAGGAGTTGTGGGAGCATTGCCTGATAATGACGTTCATCATGCCGTCCTCAGCATGTTGCTTGCAGTACGCCGCCGTCTTGCCGTCCTTAACGTTATAGCTCGCTATTCTCGTGCAGGAGCCATGTAAACAAAATCGGCTACGAACGTTCACCATGTTATGTTCTGCATGTTGCTTGCAGTACGCTGCCATCTTACTGCCCTCAACATTAAAGCTCGGCCCCTTTGTGCAGGAGTCATTCAAGCAACGCCTGCTTATAAGATCAACCATGCCTTCCTTAGCATGTAACTTACAGTACGCCGGCGTCTTGCTGCCCTCAACATTATAGCTAGGGTTCGTCGTGCAGGCGCCATGTAAGCAATACTTACAGAACACGTTCACCATGCCATCTTCAGCATGTTGCTTGCAGTACACCGCCGTCTTGCTGCCCTCGACATTGAAGTTTGGTGTAGTCGTACAGGAGACATGTAAGCAACACTTGCTTTTGACATCAACCATTCCATCTTCAGCATGTTGCTTACAATACGCCGGTGACTTGCTGCTCACAACATTAAAGCTCGGCCACTTCGTGCAGGACCCATGCAAGCAATGGCGTCTATAAACGTTCACCATGCCATCTTCAGCATGCTGTTTGCAGTACGCTTTAGTTTTGCGGCCCACAACATTAAAGCACGGCCACTTCGTGCAGAAGTCATGTAGGCAACGCCTGCTTTTTACATCAATCATTCCATCCTCAGCATGTTGCTTGCAGTACACCGCCTTCTGGATGCCTTTGATAGTAAAGGTCGGTTCCGTAGTACACGAGTCGTGTAAGCAGCCCTTGCCATTAACATTAACCATGCCGTCCTCAGCATGTTGCTTGCAGTACTCCGGTGTCTTGCTGCCCTGGAGATTGTACTTCGGCCGTTTGGAACAGGAGTCATGCAAGCAACGCCTGCCTACGACATCAACCATGCCCTCCTCAGCATGTTGCTTGCAGTACGCTGCCGCCTCGCTGCCCTCGACGTTGAAGTACGGAAGCTTGGTGCAGGATCCATTCGAGCAGCATTTGCCTTCAACATTAACCATGCCGTCCACGGCATGTTGCTTACAGTATACCGCCGTCTTGCCGCCCTCGGTGTTGAAGCAGGCTATCTTCTTGCAGGTAGCATATGAACAACGTCCCATTCGAACCAAATATTTCGATTGTGATGAAATTCCTGTGGCAGCCGAGCAGAAACGGTGGCACGAGAAAACGGGTTCGGGTCAAAATATGAAAACTCCCGATTTATGAAACAAGAAGAAACTACGACGATTTTAGGAGCGCGCAGACGTTAACCCTACCCGGTTTAATAGAGTACCAATACGTTGGTATGCATGTACAACGGTGGCGCACCGAACAGCCAATTGACAATCCCGATCGTACATACCTATAAATATGACACAACTTTAATGTTACGTTGTTCATACTCAACTCATAGCTGAAAATACTTTGCTCCTGGCGGAACTGGAACGGGGGAAAGTCATACGCTTACCTTCGTGAAAATCTGAACGGTTAGAACTACGTCGTGAAAGCATGTAGTGTGTACTACTGTCTGCCCTCGCTGGGTAGTTTGCAATACTATAACTTATTGGTCGGGTAATAGGGCACCGCCGCCGTGCATCCAGATTGCCATGCCCCTAGGATACTCTATCACACGGCAGCAAGAGCATGCTAGAAACAAACGTGGGTATGGTGATCGCATGTTCTAGCAACACATCAAAGCTAGGGCAGTGTCACGGTCAGTCGCTTTCTAGAGATGAATAAGTACGGTGATACTGACGGGCGAACGCACGTTCGAGAACGTTCGAGACACTCACACGTAAACAGCTATGTGTGAAAGCGGTAATGTCACTCGGTGAAGCCACTCACGCAACGAAGTCCAAATGGAGTCATCTGCATTTGGAGCCATACTACGGGTGGGTCTGCATTCCAGGCACGCCATGCAACGATGGAAGGTACGTGGCCACACCACTACTTAAAGCTGCAATAGAACCAGCCGAACTGCTGCTTCCGCTCACTGGTAATATACTGGACAGACACCGGGCACAACATAATTTTAAACCAGAGATATACCACCACCAAGGCCTTCGCGTGTTGAGCACAGCGGACAAGAAGTGGCATCGGTTTGTCACCACATACCTGGAACTTGTTAGCAGACATACGTTTAACCCCATTTCGGGTCAAATGTGGACTTAATAAATAAACCCCGAAAAACAAATGACACTCGAACCTGCGCTCAGTGTAGTGTAACATACACCTGGTGTCTAGCAGGCGATTCATGTTGAACAACTGTCACCCATGTTCCTCACAGATTGAGAGTGAAGGCGGTAGAAAGTCCGCACGCCAAATCGCTTTGTTGGCTGAGCGCTGCGTACGCGAAAAACCGATGAGCGTCATACCAGGTACATAGACGGACTCCGACGTCTTACGCGTAGTAACATCAGCGCGTGCGACAGAATGACAAGCAGACGCAAACACTGTGTAGCGGATGGTCGACATTGAACTATAAACTGTATGGTTTGCTATCTACTGAAGACCAT
Organism: Saccharina japonica; assembly: GCA_008828725.1. NCBI lineage: Eukaryota > Phaeophyceae > Laminariales > Laminariaceae > Saccharina > Saccharina japonica. The sequence goes on along the minus strand of MEHQ01002915.1, from coordinate 53,855 downwards.
CAATCGCTGGCCGAACCAATCCACTGTCCCCATCTTGGTACCAAGTATAACCGAAACGCGACTTGAAAGCGCAGATGTTGTAAATTTTCCAAGCGTAGCGGATTCGCTTAGCTCTGCGGGTTCGACCAAGACGCTCTGATTTTAATATGACAACGGCACGAGAGCGCAAAACGGGTTATAATGAGCATAAACGTGGACGACCTGTTGCTACTGATGCAACGGTACAAGCACGCAGGAAGGATTGTAATGAGCATGGAGGTTTAGGAGCTAGACTTCGTCGAACTGGCAATACATTGAAAGGTTAGTACAAGAATAACAGATTCTTGGGAACGAACCGCGCTGAACTGACCAGTTGTTGTACGTATAGATATACACCTACCAGATCGTTCAGTAAGTGCTGACCTCCCGTTGGTATATTCAGTATATGCCGGCCACTCGACGATATGTTCAGTACTTGCTGGCTCCTCGTCGGTGCGTTCGGTGTGAAGCTGGCCCCATGACTCTGCCCGCGGTTTACCCTAATCATAATTTCCTCCGACGAATTGTCTGGTACATTGTGTCTGCTCATCGCGAGCAAGCGCATGTTTGTTACGTACGCATTGTAACGTCAGGCGATCTTCAATATGTCGACACCGTCTATATACATTGCATGTATTAATATCGATATAACCGGCCGTGTGTTTGTGAGATAGGGAGAGCAGATGTCGGGAATGGCTTCAGGTTCTTGCTCCAAGCCACGGTGTCGATAGCTGGTTCGGTTAGGTGGTTGCACTGCGCCCTGCTGGTATTGTATAGCCCACATCGTGCATTGACTGCAACGCGAAAACCTCAATATTGTTGTTATCGGTGGCGCTGATGCTGTTGTGAGTACCCCACGAAACACCGAACAGGTAGGTTTGGACCTGGTCAAAGTACTGTAACAACCAGTAGGCCTAATGTTGATAAGTTAATAGTTTCGTTAGTTTTGGATTGTTGTATATTTGACTATGATTCAGCTCCTCGACAGACCGTGCAATTGTACCGCGATCACGAAGGGGGTTGGAGAGGATGATGACAGTGACCGTGCCTACGTGTGAGGCGTTCCGGCTTACGATCTCGGAGGTCAAGGCAGAGATCGTGCGCCAGAAAACGAAGAATGGGGAAAACGTGTCGTTCAACGGTCCAACTTGTGACTATGCTATCAGTGCAAGCCGGCATCTCAGTGTCGAGGAAACGCTTCGACTTCAGAGAGAATGGGCGTGTTTGAAACGGTATACGAAGGAATTATATTACCGCCCGGGTGTGCGCCTGCGTTTGAAGATGAGGCTACTGAAAGCTGAGGTACTAGAAGTGGCGCTGGATGGGTGCGTCACGTGGAGCCCCGGACCAGCTGATTACGCCTGGCTACGGAAGGTCCATCACAGTATACCCCTTCGAAGCGCGCGAAGACAACCGTTTATCCTACGCCAGCGCCCTCATCAAGACAGAGTCGGAGAGAATCGAGGCAACGGTGCGCAGACGGGGGATATTGGTCGCTGGTTTCATCGCACGCATGGGTAGGCAGCGGCTGCCAGTGAGGGTAATGTTTAGGGCGATGGTAGACAGTAAGGCCTACTCATTGGGACAACATGAATACTGGACGGCGTGCCTCGAGGCGGACCTCAACGTAATCGGCATCAGGCCAGTACGAAGGTGCGAGGCAGCACGGAAGGTCGGCTGGTGGGTTCGAGTAGTGGAGGACGGGGCGAAGGCTTTAATGTGGAAATGGCATGACACGGAGAGGAGTGATGCAGCCAAGCGGCACGCGACTGCTACGAGTTCAACTGCGACACGGACCGTTGACATCAATGCGCCCAGCGAGGGGCCCGGGCGGGGGCGTGGCGGGGAGATCTTGCTAGTCACCTGACGTCTGGGTATGTACATCATCGTCATGATGCGTACCTTTCCAGTGCCGAAATAGCTAGCGAATAGCTAGCGTAGGACCGCCCGTTCTCCATTGCGTTCTGTATGCCTCCCTTGCCTGTTTTTGTTCCGCTTTCCCCGCTACCTGCATTTGTCCCTTTTTGCTTCCCCCCTTTGTGGTTTATTTATCTATGGTTTTCTCTTATTCTCCCTTGTTCCTGCTTCGCAGCTCTTTTGCATTTTTTGTTTTTGTGCATATATCGAATGCGCGTGCGTAAAGATAGCTAGCTCTCCCTGTTGACGGTCTTCCTTTTAGTTTTTGGTCCTGTTTTTGGTTTGTTTTTTCGGTCTCCACCCCTCGCTTTTGTCTACCTACCTGCGAGTACGCAAGTTTGTGTCCTTGCAGCGTCCTTTCTTGCCTATTCGCTCGTGATGCCGTGCTTGCCTGCCTCTCTCAATTCGTTTTTTTTTGTTTCGTCCCTTTAATCCTCTTTATTTTTCCTTTCTTCCTTTTTTGTTGGTATTAGTGTTCCCTTCGGACTGATTTCACTTTCTCGTGGTTGAGGTGCGCGATGTGCCACAGTTGAGGTGTATATCGCACTGGGTTGGTACTTTGTATGTTGTGCATTACTTTCCCCTGAGGGATTATTTTACCTCAGAAAATTTGGAGCCTGTCCTGTGACCAAGGACTATCTTTTTCGCGATCAGTTATTGTGAGAACAGCCGCAACAATGGAAAGCGCAAATGTTAATGTGTTAGCTCTGCTGCTATTGTATCATGTATTTTACACACCGTCCCACAATCCTTCAAGCTACCTACTCTGTGGCATCCACGGTGCTCCGGGAAGCGCACATCACGCTCTTTACTATGTGACGGCACCCGACGGGGCATGTGCGTGTGTGTGAGGTCTACGTTTCCTGTCGAACTACGGACTTGGAAGGAACACATACTCTCGATACAAATGGAATGGATTGCATGCTGCGCAGGGGGCAGGGCGAAATAAACAAACCCACATTTCCTCGAGATCTTAAAATTCGACTACGTAGCTACGGTACGCACTACACACAGGAGCAGCGGTACAACGGCACTTCAACAGCACCAGCGCTCTAACCTCTGGCCTTTCTGACAGACACGGTTATTTATGTTCGTATGTTAAGTGCAGTATTTGCCAGAAGATTCATACGCGCTGGTTCAAGCATACCACCCCAACTTGTGTCAGCCACGAATGCCGCATACAATAGCAACTCAAATGTAACATGTTTGTTATCATACTGACCGCCATGAACAGTGAAAAAGAGTGACGGCGCCATATTTTTTTTCTAGGGTCTATGATTGGCACTACAGCAAGAAATGTGGCGGGACCTTTATGGGTCTTCAAAGAGACAGCGATAGTCACGCGTTTCGGTGGGAATGTGTATATTTCCTCCCATCATTATTCCTGGACGAGTCGCTTTCAGGCTGTTCGAGGTATTTCTATACAAAGTGTCACGCGAGTATTCGAAGATCTAACTGTGTATGGTTAATATTAACTCGTGCTTGACGTGAAAAATCTGTTTAATACTGAAAAGAAGTAGCGACGAAATGCCGCAACTTGCACTTTTCACAGCACACCACTATAAATATCCACGCCGTGTTTAATAGATGAACCGCAAAGATTTGCACACGTTGCGCTACACGAACAGTCGGCTGGCGGTCCCGCCGTTGAAGACGGAGAAACACGCCCTAGGTTGGTGAGCTGTGCAGCTTTTCCACTGGTCAATACCCATATCCCGGATCCACGCGTGAAATGATGGGGCACCAGCTCCTATTTGCTACCGACGTTTGTACGTATCGCACGCACTCACCCAAGTACACGACGTGCAGTCAACTTAAACGAAAATAATACAATGCGACAGCTCCTGTGGCTACGCCCGGACCGAACACATGTTGTGCCAGACGCTATCGCGACTCTCGATATATTCCCGAACGTTTTCCTCAAAGTATACTGGTATTAGATGTAGTACGTATTGGTTTGAACAGGGCGCAGTCTGAACATGCCTTGCCTGTGCCAGCACGGCCGTCATGCTATAATCGCCGGTTCATCTGCATCGCGTCAACGCTTTCTCATTACACACGCGATCATAGGGCGTACATACAGTAGTAGTCACGGCCCTCTCATGAAAACATCAAATGCCGTTGAGCACTTACAAGCGTCATATGCCCGATGTAAATATCTAATGGGACGTATGGCTCCACTGTCTCGACCGGAGCTAGGCCCACACGGAGGAGATATTGTGCCTCACGCCGACGTTGAACACGGAGGAAAACCGACAGAGGGAGCACGGATGGATTACTACACATTCTGGGGGCAGTACCATCATAGTTACACGATCCCCGCGATCGGCGGGGTTTCTTCCTATGGCTACCAGCGCTACACCGGTGTATGAACGCCAGCTCCTTTGTCCTAGTAATCATGCGAAAGCAGGTGACTATCCAGTACAACAGGGTCATTTCAAGTCATCTGCTCTGTGACACACCGGTATCATACTTGCGGGGCGGGGAAACGATCGACGTCATCCGTACCGAGTGCCATAGAGGACTGCTGCTGCGATATCCTCCGACAATTGGGTACTTCCCGGGAGAGATTTTCGCTAGCCCGATACCGGCAGCACAACATTGCTTCTTGGCCACCGACGAATACCGCTCGCACGATGATTAAGACTGAACAAGACTTAGCAACATGTATATAGTTACATATGATGCTGTATCCGGGTGCCATGTGATTTTCGTGTCCTAGGTGCGATATCATTCACCATACTTCCTAGAGGCGAGCTAGTTGGACACCCTGACAGGGTTTTCAAATATTGCTTACAGGGTTTTAGGGAGGTGCGGTGACGTATTTCGAACCAAGCGTATGTAAATCGCCGGGTATCCGATTAGTCGGCGGGTAGTACGTGATACTCATGCCCAAAACAGGCGGGGACAGGTACGGACACCACAAACAAACATATCTGCTACATAACCAAAATTAGGTGTTGCGTGAAGCCAGCGCTTCACGATAGTGCTCATCCTTCGCGGATTTTACATATCGCGAGAAGTAGTTCGTGCAACTGAAGCAAGTTCATCGTCGGTGCCAATACCCCCGGGTCCAGTACGCTAGCCGCGAAACCACGCCACACCTGCATCCGTTCGAGGTAAAGCACTTAGTCTATTGGCGAAATGACAAGCAGAGAAAACTAACGTCTGTCAGCCAGTTTCACACAATGCCTCAGAGGTCTACACAGACAATATTTCAATGTCCTCTCCCGCCTACTAGTCATCTGATGCTCATGTGTATTGCTTTTGTGTTCTCGGTCATCGCTTTTATTTTTAACTTCCAACCCGTGGCTTGCTCGCGGCGGGCAAACAAAACATGGTGTGATATAATTTATTTATATTTTTCGACTGTTAGAATGTTTGGCGGCTGCTGTCCGACTGGCATTCTGACCGGGCCTCGCAGGTTTGCATGCTCAGCTTGATACACTCGTACTCGTACAGTGTATAGTACCCATCGTATTTGAACAAGTTGTCCCACATATTGTCGGTTGTCTCGAGTAGTCTTACATGTTTCGGTACGGCGCGAGGGGCAGACATCATAAATACTACTCCGGTAAGAAAACTGTCTACACTTTAACCAACCAGCACTACCCCGCACGCAACTAAAGAGGTGAATTTCATACGCTGGGCGAAGCGTTCACATACACTACTAGCGGGCAGCCCGCACTACTCAATCGGCTTTATAGAGGGACCACATACTATAAACAGCCATTTCCGCCCTTGCTTCTGCTGTATATAACACGCGTCTAACGACCACGGAGCATCATGTCCAATGGTATCGCTCTGTGATGACGGCCCTACAAACAGGTATCTACTACTGTGTACTATTCATACCTAAGTCTGCTGTTTATACTTCTCGCAAGTCTGACGACGACGGAAAATGGTGTGCAACTGCTATAGTCATCGATCTGCACTGACAAAAGACACGGACATCCAGCGCTATGGAGGGACCACTACCGCTGATTAAATTTATACCAGGTACAAGTTTCCTATCTGCTCATGCTGCTGTGCTTATCGCCTGCCTAACGAGCCCCAAACATTATGTACACATACAGTAGTTATCGCTCTGTGATGAGCATCTAGTGTCTACTTGCGTGGCTGATTTCTAGGCACAAACCGGCCCGAATGCAAGACATAGTTGGTATGAGCGCCTCAAATTGCAACCACGTGCCCTTTCTGTGTTGATTGTTCACCTCATGAGGTGTGTGCCATATGACGGCCCTATCAAGCTACCTGAAGCGTTGCCAGACAGTGTACGCATTTTAGACTGTTTCACTCTAAAGGTTTACGAGAAGAATGTCATCATAACAGGCAGCAGAGCATCCACCCACCCACACGCACGCACTCAGCATCGCGGCTGGGCGGACACTAAACGTAAACCATTCGAACGCGCTTTGGGGCTGCCTGCTCTGTTTTGCGGCCTTGGTATGTTACCTGCACTCTGCTCTCTATTGGGCATGTCCGGGGTGTACTATGCTTGGTTGTATCGAAACCAGTTACTTTTTTGTTGGGCCGAAATCACGACAAATCATTGCGGATCACAAACGAACACAGAAGACCAACATAATAATAGCATCAGCTCGGCTTACGAAGAGGGCCGAGCCGTACGCCGAACATGAAGTATAGGGCCAATCTCACCCATTACTCGTACTTGTGTCTGTCGACGATCTTGGCATCGCTTCTTGAGCGGGACATCGTAAGCGGCCGACACCTTGTTTTTGTGTAGCCTTTTTATTCCACGATGGCCGCGCTAACACGTCGTCAGTATGAGCGTAGTTTCTACCTAACGACAGTATGAGGCCAGCTGCCAGCCTGTCTGTTAGCTTTTTCCGCACGTCTTGCCTGCACTCGTATATACCGCACGTACATGGTATACAGGTCTTCGATCTACTCGTACGTATATTCCAGTATTCCAAAACTGTCACTTCGTACACACGATGAAGAGGTGATACCAGGTACATAACAACACAACCGCCTGAAAACAAGACAGATGACGCAGACGTCCTGAAAATACTGCTGTACTTGGTGTGATTGCATCTTCCGGAATGCCCCTCAGCCGGAGCACTACTGCTGTAAAAGTATACCGGTACGTAAACACCACCCTTGCAAGAAATAAAAAGGTACCAGTAGGACCAGGTATGGCGCAAGGCACCAACACTTTTCAGGGTACCGGTATGGCCGAACTAAACCACTTGGCGGGGGCTGCAACGTGCGTTCTGCATAGGCATTCGTAATCAATCTGTGTGTTTAGGGCTACACATTGCGAACGTGACGATGGCTGATGCGCAACCCAGCCACTAGTCTTGTGGAAGGCATCGCGAACCTGGTTTCAGAGGTACGACCAAACATCGTCGGAAAAACACTTTTCACTCGTACTTGCTCTGTACGATCTTACCTCAAAATTACAGCAGCATGATACTATGGTATCTTGGATCTGATTGAGTTGTACTCAACGGTAGTGGTCCCTCCATAGGGCCAGCTTCCCACTATAGTGCCTGTTTCCATTGCAGAGCGAAACTACTGCTGTAGTTGCACATATTGTTTTTGTCGTCGTCAAACAGGCGAGACGTACAGCGGCAGCAGTATGTATTATTAATAATAGTGCACAGTAGTAGTAGTGGCCCGTTCAAAGTGCCGTCATTGTATCATAGAGTAATATATTGGGCATGGTGTTCGATGATCGTTAGACAGGCCATATGCAGCAGAAGCAGGAGCAGAAATATGTGTATATAGTATACAGCAGTGATCCCTCTATAACCCCGATTGAGTAGTGCCGGCTGCCCACCTGAAGCGCATGTGGGATCACTTCGCACGTATGGGGTTCGACTGTGTAGTGGTGTGCGGAGTTGTGCCGGTTGCCTACAATTTGAAGCTAACATTACTTGAGTAGTATTGCTGCGTTATGCACCTAGCGCCCTATCGAAAAATGTAAGAGAACCCAAGAACAACAGACTAAATATTCGACAACTTGGTCAAATGCGGTACATATTATACACTGTACAAGCGAATATTTCAAGCTGAGCATGCAGACCTGCGAGGGTCTGCCAGTCTGATAGCAGCCGCCGTGGATTCTAAATCACACTCTGTTTTGTTTGCTCGCCGCGAGTACGCTCCGAGTTGGAAATGAAAAACAAAAGCTCTGACTGAAAAATATCAAAATCACTACGCATTCACATCTAAATGGAATAGTAAGTGGAGCGGACACGGAAATATCGTCCGTGAATACCTCTGAGCGATCATGTGAAGCTGGCTGACGTATATTCATTTTTGCTGCTTGTCATATATCTATTAGATTATACGTATTATCTCCAACTGATGCGGTCTGGCGTGGTTTGGTGGCCGGCGTGCGGGGTCCTGGCGTATTGGCACCGACCATGAACCTGCTTCTGTTGCACGAACTATACGTCGCGATGTGTGAAATCTGTGAGTGATTAACACTATGTTCAAGCGCTGACTTTACGCACCATCTATCTTCGCTTGCTCGGACTCTTCGCCGTGCGAGCGGTATCGCAACAGCAGTCCGCGATGGCATTCAGTACGGAGGATGTGGATTTTTACCACGTCCAACAAGTATGACACCGGAGTGTCACAAAGCAGATGACCTAGAAGGACCCTGTTGTACCAAATAGGCACCTGCGTGCGCAACATGACGAGCACATCAAAACTCGCCTTCAAACACCAGTGTAGCGCCGTAGGAACAAACCCCGCCAGTGCCAGGTATCGTATTACTAGGCCAGCAATGCCCCCGTGATGACTAGTACTCCGTCCGTGCTTGCACTGTCGTTTATCTACGTGTTCAACGTCGGTGTGAGGCACATGTTTCCCTCCGTGTGGGCCTAGCTCCGGTCGAGAAAGTGGAGCCATGCGTGCCATTATATACCCACCGCGCATACCAAGCTTTTAAGTGTTCAACGGTATTTGAAGTAATCATTGGAGGGCCGTGACTACTACTGTGCTCCCACACTATGATCGTGTGTGTAATGAGAAAGCACTGACATGATGCCCAAGTGAACCGTTTGTTAATGCATGACGACTGTGCTAGCGCAAGCTATTCCTGTTCAATGTTTTGTTATATTAAACCCATTACATACTACTGGAATGCCTCATTATATTTAGTAAATATACCGAGAATCACAACATAGTCTTGCAGAACATATGTTCGGTCCGGGCGGATCCACAGGAGCTGTTGCATGGCATTTCCCCCCTGTCAGTTGATTGCACAACGTGTACTTGTGGTCGTGCGTGCAGTACGTACGTACGTACGTACGTACGTATGAATAGGGGCGGGTGCCGAGCGTTCCCCGCATCGAGCATTCCCCGCGTCGATCCTCGATATGGGTTTTTACTAAGGTAATAGATGGACAGCTCGGTCACCCAGCACGTATTTCTCTAGTAGCGTCAGCGGCTGGACCACCAGCCGTCCGTCCGTGTAGCGCGTGTGCAAACAATCGGGGCTAATCTCTTTTAAACGGCGCGGACATTTCGACCGTTGTGCGGTAAACAATGCAAATTCAGGCATCGCGTCGTAATTACTCAGTTTAGTATATGATAATTTGTTTCGTTAAACATGACTTGACTTTGATCATACGTAGTCAGATCTTGTAGTATTTGCGTGCAACTTTGTACAACTATGCCTTAGACCACCTGAAAGCGGCTCGTTACAAGCCAAATAGCAGAAAATGTCCCTATTCCTACGGAAACGGCTGACTGCTATTGGCCTCTTTGAAGGCCTGTGATCAGTCGCGCCACATTTCCGGCGGTAGTGCCAGTCGTAGGCCATTAAAATAGGTCTGGCATGATCAACCTCTTCCACTGTTAACGTCGATCGGTATGTTACCAAATTTGTCACATTTGACTTGCAATTGCATTCAGCGTTCGTGGTTGACATATGTTTTGGGGTGTTATGTTTTAACCGGGTCGTATGTATTTCCTTGCAAATGCTGCTCTAAACCCACGAACCCAAAATTACCTTGTCTGTCACAAAGGCCAGAGTTTCAAGTGCTTGTGCTGTTGTGCTGCTGTTAGAGAGCTGCTGTACCGCTGCTGCTGTTGTAGTGCGTACCATGACTACGCAGTCGAACCTAAAGTCCTGAGGAAATGTGGGTTTGCTATATCGCCTTGTCCCCTGCGCAGCATGCAACCACCTGCTTATTTCATGAGGTCATGTGTCCGTTCCAAGTTCTTAAGTCGACACCAAACGTAGCACCCACACGCGCACACATGCCCTGCCGGCGGCCGTCACACAAGAAACAGGATCATGTCCGTTTTCCGTAATACCATGTCTGCCACAGAATTAGAAGATTGACATATTGAGGAACGTTGTCAAAATTACATGATCCAGCCGCAGCAGAGAAGCGATCTTGAATTGTGCTGATTCCATAGATGTTGTCGTTGTTGTTGCTATCACGGTAACTCATCGCCAAAAAGACAGTGCGTGGTCATAGGGCAGGCTCCAAAAACTCCGGAGTAAAATATTACCTCAGGGGAAAATAAAACGTAAAACACAAAGAACAACGAAGTACGATGTGCGCCATACATGTGGAAAATCGTACACTTCAGCATAAAAAATGTGAAATCAATCCAAAGGAAACAGGAAAAAGAAGGGAAAGGGAAAGAGGAAAAAAGGACCAAACAAAAACAGAAAATATGAAACTTGAGACAGGCAGGGAAGCACGACAATACCAGAGAATACGCCAGAAAGTACGAAAGTTGATAGACTTCCGTACTTGCAGATATTCAGACAGACGCGGGCGATGTCGAATCCTATGGCAAATCAAATACCAGAACCGTAAACTAAAAGCAAAGTTAATCAAGACGTACAGGTAGCTGTGTATAGGCAAGAGCGTTCCAAATATGCACAAAACGCTAAGGAGCGAAAAGCTTGCGAATCAGCGACAAGAGAGAGTAGAATAACCCAAAAGAGAAAAACCTGAAGAAAGGAAAAAGCAAGAAGCGACAAATGAAAAAAGAGAAGCGGGGAAAGCGAAAAACAACAGGCAAGGGAGGCATACACAAAGTTAGGGAGTACAGGCGACCCTACTTACTACTCTAGTAAGGCACGCGTCACAACGATAATAACCATGCATATATCATACGCCATGGTGTTTGGCAGCTCCGCCTCCTCCCGTCCCGCTCCCGCCTAGGCCCCTCACTGGTCCACGATCCGTGTCGCAGTTCCATTCGCAGCCGTAGCGTCCCGCCTGCCTGCATCGCTCCTCTCGGCGTCATGAAATTTCCGCACCAAAACGTCCTCCCCGTCCCCCGCCACTCGGAACTACCGTCCGATCTTCCGTGTGGCCTCGCACCACTCTACTAGTCTGATGCCGCTTGCCTAAAGGCCCCCCTCGAGGCGCTCCATCCCGTATTCATCTTGTCCCGACGAGTAGCCCTTACCGCCGACCATCTCCCCAAACATCACGCTCTCCGGCGGCTGCTTCCCTCCCATGCGTGCGACCAAACCAGCGAACAAAATAACCAACCGTGTGTTGGTGACATAGGGATGGAAAATGTCACAAAGGGCTGCAGGTTCTTGCTCTAAGTGACGATGTCGATAGCTCGTCCAGCTTGGCGGTTGCACTGCGCACTGCTGGGTTTAAGTTAGCGCGTATCGTATATAGACTGCAGCGTAAAAAAGTTAAATATCGTTTGTTTTACGGCAGGTGGCGCTGATCGTATTGTGAGCAACCCACGAGACACTGAACAAGTAGCTCGGGACCCCCGTGCAAAGCACTGCACTTATCAATATACCTAAGTTTTGTAAACTAAGCCGTTCGTGTGTTCTGAATGGTTGTATATTTAACTTTGATTTACCTCTTCAACATATCATGTACTAAGGGGATGTGCAAGAGGTTGCGATTCAACTAAGGTTGGTCGAAAAATATATAGATACGCCATGCGGGCTGCACAAAATGTAGCCATCTCAAACTTGATGTAGCTTAAAGCAAGCAGCCAGTTTAGCGATGCTGGTTTTTAAGAAGACATTATTCTTGTTGCAACATGTCCATGTATAGGCATCACTACGATGGGTGGCTTCTCAATATTAACGCTCATGACAACCCCTTCTGCGTGCTTGTACCGTTGGATGAACAGCAACAGACCGTGCACGCTCACGCTCATGATACTCATTTCGCGCTCTCGTTCCGTGGCAATCATGACATCAGATCGTCAGATCGAACCGGCGGAGCTGAGTAGATAAATACGAATCCGACTCGCTGGAACACATATTAATATCTGCACTTCCAAGTCAAGTTTGCGGTTAAAATGGGTGCCAAGATAGGGACAGTGGGTTGGTTCGATACTACGACCGATGGTCTTCAGCAGAAAACCAACCAACAACAGAAGAGTGTGATGTAAAGCATGCGCTCCATATAGTGTTTGCGACTGGATTGACATCTTGGCGGACTGTGCTGATGCCACTAGGTGCAGGAGGCTGGAGTCCAACTACGGTAAAGGTATGGCATTTATCATTTCCATCGTAAGCAGATCTCCGCCATCAAGATATGTTCACCCAAGGGCTTTCTACCGCCTGCACACTCGATTGATGTTGGAACCTGCTAACGGTCATTCAGCATGAATCGCTTGCCATACACCAGGTGTATAGTCAGCCTACACAGAGCACATGTTGAAGTGCCATTGGTGTTTTGTGGACGCTGTTACGTATGTACTATTACATATTTTACTGGAAATATATCCGACTTATTTGGTAACAGATATGTGACAGCGCAACGATACCGTCTATTCTCCGCTGTGCGCAACACGCGGAGGCCTTGGTGGTGGTACGTCTCTGTGCTACTATTTCTTCGTGTCCGGTATTTGTCCAGTGTATCACCAGTGGTCGAAACCAGCTGTCCGGCAGGTTGTATTGTGCAGGTGTACGTAGCGCAGCGTCCATCTAGCGTGCATCGTCGCATGTCATGGCTGTAATGCAGACTCACCCATATGTTAGCTCGACGTTTAGATGAGTGCCTTACGATGTTGGGAGACTTCATCGAGCGATACTGCTGCCCAGAAATATAGTTTTCCACGGCTAAGTGCCTTTAACGTAATCACAGGTGCCATCGCCCATCAGAACTATCACAATCACGATGTGTATTTGCTTCCTAGTGAGAGCATACCCATGGCACTGACGCTATGACGATGTGGTGCTTTGATGTGTGATCACCGTACCGTTTGTTTCCTGTGTGACATTGCTGCTGTGCGGTATTTCAATCTAGAGGCATTGCAATAACAGTGCACGGGGCTGGTGCTCCTAGCACCGAAACAACGGATGACTGAGAACTACATAGTAAAATCAGTCCATGGCACATATTGCATGATTTGACAACTGAGTTCGACCCATTCCATTTTTCACAAAGGTACGTGTAAGGCGTTCGCACATTCTAGATATGTTACCCCCAGAAAATTATCTCAGCTGGGTGTTTAGCATGAATAACGCCACATTAAAGGCATGTCGTGTCTATAAGTGTGTAGTTTCGGGATGATTTTCATTGAATTTTTGGTTCGCTGCCGCTGTACATGCATGCCAACGTATTTGAGGTACTGGAGAATTTCGCATTTGCGTAGCCCTAAACTCGTCGTAGCTTGCTGCTAGTTTCGTGCAGAGGAGTGGTTTACATATCTCGACCCAAACCCGTTTGCTCGTGCGATATTTTCTGCTTGGCTGGTCCAGGAATTCTACCGCAGTCGGAATATTTCGTGAGAATGGGACGTTGCTCACATGCTGCTTGCTCAAAGAGGGCGGGTTTCGGCACTGAGGCCAGCAAGACGGCGGTGTACTGTAAGCAACATGCCGTGAACGGCATGGTTATGGTCGGAGGCATAATCTGCTTCAACGCATCCTGCACCAAGCGATCGAGCCACAACTTCGTGAGCAAGACGGCAGCGTACTGCAAGCTACATGCTGAATGTGGCATGGTTAATGTCCACAGCAAACGGTGCTTACAGGACTCCTGTACGACCAGACCAATTTTTAATGTCGACGGCAGCAAGACGGCGGCGTACTGCAAGCAACATGCTGAGGATGGCATGATAAATGTCAAGTCCTTGCGCTGTTCATTCGGACGCTGCCTTACCTTGGCAAGTTTCAATGTTGTGGGAAGCAAGACGCGGGCGTACTGCAAGCGACATGCTGAGGATGGCATGGTAGATGTCTACCGCAAGAGTTGCTTGCACGACTCGTGTACAACCACACGGAGCTTCAATGTCGAGGGCAGCAAAACGGCGGCGTACTGCAAACAGCATGCTGAGGACGGCATGGTAAATATTAACAGCAAGCACTGCTTACACTACTCATGTACGAACAAGCCAAGATTCAATATCGAGGGCAGCAAGGCGGCGGCGTACTGTAAGAAGCATGCTGAAGATGGCATGGTTGATATCTGCAGCAAGCGTTGCGTGCATGCCACCTGCCAAACGAACCCGAGCTTTAATGTCGAGGGCAGCAAGACGGCGGCGTACTGCAAGCAACATGCTGAGGACGGCATGGTAAATGTCGACAGCAAGCGTTGCTTACACGACTCCTGTACAACCAAACGGAGCTTCAATGTTGAGAGCAGCAAGACGGCGGCGTACTGCAAACAGCGTGCTGAGGACGGCATTGTGAACGTCCTTACCAAGCGATGCTTACATACCTCCTGCCCTAAGCGACCTAGGTGGGGTGTCCTGACCGACGGTGCGGCCACCACGTGCCTGCACCATAAGGGCGATATCCTGGGCGGTTCGATCATCAACTTCCAAGCATTGTGCAAGGTCAGAAACTGTCGCAGTGTTTCGCGCGAGGGACTCAATGGGAAGCAGCCTACCCACTGCCATGATCACGGCCCCCTCGACGGGGGGCTGGTCTGCACTGTCGAGCGTGCTCGCAGAGGGAAAAGTAGCCGTAACCCATCCTACGGTCCAGAATTGGGCCCCTCATTTCATGTTAAGCCTGAGTGTTTCTTTTGAATGATAGGTATAGCGAACCACGACGTAACGGGATTTCCAATTCCATGGTTTCCGGAGGCCTTCCATTGCGGGGGCAGAGGAAGACCTCATCGACAACAGCCCTCCCCAGTTCCTTTATGCGTTTCCGTAGCGTCTGCTGTTACCTCGTTGGGTGTTCGCTGTCTTTAATATTGCCTATTGAAAAATCCCAATGATATTTTACTGGAGCTTTAGCGTTACAAAACTGTTTGGGCCGAAGGCAGTCAAAATAACATGTGACGTAGCATGAAGCTAAAATTGGCTGGGTTGGGATTTCCATAGTAAAGGAATACGAACAGTGCTACCAGAACGACCTACATCGGCGATTGAACTTTGTCTCAAGGTCGTCGTTTATTCAGAGGGCATCGGCGATGCAGTCAATAGCTCTCTGGTTGAAAATTTGACCCAGGACTGTGGAAAGTAGCAGCGAACTACACCGAATGATCTGAACCGGGGACTAGCCGTCACGATGCGGTTCACGAACGTGGCATTCATATGTGTCCCAGAAAGGGTGCCTCTGTGTACAGATCGTTTTGAGGTGGGTTGTCTTACTGCTGTAGTTCGTTTGGGGGATGAAGACTTTGCTCAGGCAGTCCGACGATTGCTGTCATCTGGACGACTGGCGTCTTCGCGGCCTTCTGCAGAGTCGTGGATATCCATCCCGGGCCCCATTGATGTTTGATGAGGTATATAAGATAGTGTAGATAAGGTTTAAGGCGCTGCGTTCGGCTCGTAGTATGCTTTATCACTGGAAGCAGCGACAACGCCAGTGCGTGAGTTATGGTATGAATAGGGCGAACTTGCGGTCTGCCAGCACTTCATTTCCTCTACCGGTACCGTCAACCACTGCTTCTCCAGGCCAAGGACTCAGCCGTCTACCTGTGCCGACGCAATTCTTTTACCGGCACATCCGCTGTTTATCGAGCGTAAACTTCAGTACCAAACCGCAGATATAACTGTTCTGCGAGTAAGAATATATACTCCAATTTCACGTATGACGCGACTTGCATGTAGAATTTGCGGTAGAGCATTGATGCAAAAGATCTCATCAAGCTTGTCAATTCCAAGAGGTTTGAGAGGATGTCGTCCCGACAAGTATCAGAGTCCGTCGTCAACACCGTTTGGACTGCAATCATACTTCGATAGCACAGTGGCGTGACATAACGACCTCACTTGTGGTAAACTCGTGGCCAAACAAAATCGACCCTGTGTCAGAAGTTGTTGGCTCTAATGTTTTCTTTCCACCATCTTGGAACTCTAGTGAACACGGGATCCTTCCTGTAAATAATGATCGAAAGCCAGCTGAAGACTGTAGGTGAAAATATTCGCGGCAATCAAGTGCCATGGTTCGCGAGTTAGTAAGCACCCACAAACTGTTCAAATAGCTATTGCAATAACCCTATATATGGTAACGGTTCGGCTATTTCGCACACCTGCGTTTTTCCGGCCATGGTTGACGACGACGACCCTCCTCAATTGTTTTGGTGTTGCCGTAGCATCTGCCGTTACCTCGTCTGCGTGTCGCTGGATTATTAGCATTACAAAGCTGTTTGGCCAGCAGGCAGTCGAAATTTGATTTGACGTATCTTCGAGCTAACATTGGGTTAGGGTCTGGGGTTCCCTTCATAAAGCGATACAATAACAGTGCTATAAGAACGACCTCCAATCGTGATGAAGCTTTATCTCCAGGCTTTCGCTTTTTCTGCGGGAATCGACACTTTCATCCGTACCTCCGTAGTTGAGAAATATTCAAGGACTGTAGAAAGCAACAGCAAACTCCGTGGAATGATCTGAAATAATCGGCATGATGCAGTCCACCAACGTCGCATCCAAATGTGTCGCAGAAAGAGTGGCTCAGTGCGCAGACAGTCTGGCGTGGGCTGTCCTATTGTTGTAAGTTGCCTAAGGGATGAAGAATTGGCTCAGACTGACCAAGATTACTGTTTTCAGGACGATTGGCGTTCTCGGGGCGTACTGTAGAGGTGTGGATAACCGGCTCGGGCTCCATCCAGTTTTGATATGTGTAAGGTAATGTGGTATATCGTACGGGGCGCTTTCGGCTTGTAACATTTTTGTTCGTCACTCGAAGAAATGACAACGCCAGTACGAGAGTTACAGTAAGAATTGGGCGAACTTGGGGTCGTTCTAGCTCCTAAGTTCCTCTGCATTTATATATCGTAAACGATTACTATTCCAGGCCAAATACTTATCTGCCTACTTGTGCGAATACAATTTCAGTAGCCGCACATCCGCTGTTTGTCGAACGACAACCTCAATACTAAACCGCAAAATGTACGGTTTCTGCGAGTAAGAAAGTACGCATATGCACGTATCGCGGGGATTTTACATGGACTTTCCTGGAGCGGGTCAATACACAAACAAAACGTCAAGCTTGTGAATTCCAAGCTTTTGGGTGGGATGTTGTCTTAACCCTGATTAGATTCCGTCGTCAACATCTTGTTGCCTGGAGTCGTTTCAGACAGCATTGTAGTAGCAATGGCGCATGACGACCTCTCCTACAGTAAAGTCGTCACTCTATCGGATAGGCCCTGAATCAGAACAAACCTGGCTCCAACTCTTTTGTTTCGAACAACTTCGGAACTCGGTCTAACACCCGATCCTTACTTTAAAGACTATCCGACGAAAGGCGGGCGAAACTTACAGACAGCCGTAAATCCAATCGTGCCAATCAGGTGTTATACTTAGCGAGGTGGTCAGCATCCACAACCGGTTCGATGACCTATTCCGAACACCGTCGTACCCTATAAAGTCCTACAGTAGATTATCTTTCGGCTATTCCGCAGACCTGATAATTTTCTCGACCGTGGTTTGTTTACCGTAACTTGTGTTGCCTTTTGTTTACCGAGGTACTCAACCTGGCTCAAGAAAGTCACTACCGCGCGATCGCGGCGGTTGCTTGGCACACTGCTGGACACGTGGTCCATTGCGTGGAAAACGTCGAGCTCCCGCTAGGTAAGCTCGGCGAGCGGTCCCGGTTTGTGGTGGGAAAAAACAATCGCTTCATCAAATACTCCCCATTGGTGTTGTTGGGTCACTCCTGTTTTCCCAAGTCAAGATTATCGATGGTCAAACGCCTAGGCTATTAACAATACAAAAACCCACCACCGCTAAATCGTTATTATTCATGAGAAAAACTACATTTTCTCTGGGTGCTTGGGGACTTTCCTTGATGTGGTTTAAGTAACTCAAGGCAGCGTGTATGTACATATCTGGTTGATCTGAACAAAACTTCCAAATGTTGATTCTCGTAAACACGGTACGTTCATGTACATACCATAGTACGATCTACAGGCTAATAAGAAAGCCAGACTGAGATTTTTCGAGGAAAATAGGAAATGCGGCAGTCATTATCTTGACATTAGTGTAAAAAACACCCTCTCAAAAATAAGAATCCAGCCTGGACCATATGTCCTGTTTCTTTTTAGGTGTTCTGCACTGTATACGAGGTGCCTTTTCTACCCTAGGTCTAGTATCGCACCACGGCGGCTGTTCTCATATGGTTGGCCCTGCGCCACGAGTGATCGCCTCACAGAGCATGGATCACCCTAAACCTCACAAAGATGCACGGATCTACATTTTTTTACTTGTGCTGGGTTCGTGTCGCGGCATGCCGCGACACGTGCCTCGGCATTTCGCGATATGCCGCGGTATGCCGCGACCGACACATAGGGTTGAGGTTAGGGGTAGGGTTAGAGTTGGCGACACTCGCTGCGACACTCCCCGCGACACTCCCCGCGAAACGTAGTGGGGTGTCGCGGCATGCCTAGACATGCCGCGGCGTGCCGCGACAGTGGCCGTGGCGTGTCACGGCATGTCGCGACACGTCGCGGCGTGTTGCGACACATGTCGCGACACGTGTTGCGACACATGTCGCGACACGTGTCGCGACAAGTGCCACGACAAAGTCAAATAATGTATGCTCAATTGCGCTGAGCGCCCTCGCTGCCAACGTTACGCTCCTAGGTGTCTTAGTCTTGATATCTTGTTTTGGACGTGAGTGCATGACACGTGTCTGAATTGTCTTTTTCTTGTCTGAAATGACCTCCTGTTCTATCCAGCGAAACGTCGAGACAGATATGAACCAGGCCTCACGGCCGAAACAAGAACTCCAGACAAAGATCATCTACGGCCTTCAGTTTCGAACCGACAACTCTTTGATCAGAGAAAAGCGAGATTATAACCACATTTACCCCGATTGTTTTTCCTGTAGGAATTTTCATAACTCTGCCCTAGCTCCAGACTTTCCCGTCTTTATAATATAATACGCTTCGGTCATGATGGTGATGGTAGTGGTGTCGTTCCGTATCTTCACGACTACCGGTATGCCTGTTTCGGTATGCCGCGCGGGAGACCGGCTCTGCCGTGCGCCACTTGACCCCGATCAGGGCCGCACCACTGCCCAAGCCGCCCCACGCGTCAGCCCTCGGTGACCCCACCGAGAGAACGGGCCACGGAACTGAACTCGGCGAGCGGGGGTTGGGGGAAAGCAGCCTCCCGGGAACTGCTCGCCCCTCCCCATGGAACGAGGCGGATCCGCCGGGAGGGAGGGGTTAACTGCGCATTCGGGGGGCTTTCCCGCGCGGCGTCTTACCCCCTCACTAAAATCGAGCAAACAATCCACACTAATTTCGAGATAAAAACATCCCTACTAGAAGCAAGTCATTTTTTCCACACTAAATTTGTTTTTGTTTTTTAAGAGTGCCCAAAAAGTGAAAATATGGATCACTGGAACTTCGGCCAGAATGAAAATCGGGCCGAAACTGCGCGAGTTAGCGGTTTATGCATTCATTTCGAAAAAAAATACCCAGACGTACACACATCGACAAAAAAACAAAGAAAACAAGGGCCACTGCTATACGTACGTGATAAACAGGGCGCCGCATCGATGCCAGCGTTCTGGTTTTGTCCACTTTACCTACGTACATGCAGCTATTTCCTGGACTGGGCTGCTGCTGTTCAGTTGGTGCCTCCGTAGATGGGTTGTATACTACCACTGCTAAATATGCTGTTTGTACTGGTGCGGCTGTATACTGATTTCACACAGCTGTTGCACACTGCTGTTGTAGTGGGTGGGTGGATTGGTTGGTGCGTGTGATAATCGGTTGATACGCACGTACGTACGTGGTTGTGTGGGTGGATGGGTCGGTGGTTGGGTGCGTGGGTGCGAGTGAGTGGGTGTTAGTGAGAACGTGAGTGAGTGGGTGGTTGTGGGTGGGTGGCTGTCGTTGAGTGGGTTAGTACGAGGTTCACTGCGTGTGTCAACTTACCTTATCAGTGGATTGCGTTATAGGGTGTGGATCGTGGCCCAGTTAATATTATTAGGTATTTTTGTTTTAGGCCGCTACATCGGCCCCGCCCTGACATAGCTCGGGGAACCACTACAGTAGTTTCTACATAATTTGTCAAGGCAGGCACAAGTTCCTCGATACATTCCCGTCAGTGTGCCGGAGCGGCAGCAGATTCCCTCGCCTCTTTTGATGCCGACCTCGTCGTTGAAGTTTGAAAATGTGATTCGAGTGGCTTGAATATGCGGTTTTTCGTACTCTACTCAAAGCTGTTTTCTGCTGTAGAACGAGAACGATGTTTGTTTCTGTTGTAAAACAAGCACGAGCAATTCCTTGTTCTCGTTCTGCAGCAGAAAATGACACTTGGCTACAGTACAAGAAATCAACATTGTCGAGCGCCTGGAGCCACATTATCTAATTTCTAAGACGAGATCCGCATCGAAGGAGGCCACGGAATCTTCTGCCGCTTTAGCACACTGACGTGAGTGAGTGTATCACGGAGCTTAAATCTGCCTTGCCGAATTTTGTTCTACTGGGAAAGGTCGGAGCTACGGCAGAAATACGAAAAGTCCTACAGGAACACACACTGGGGTAGATGTGATTCCAGTCTCTCTTTTTCAAGAGTTTTTGTATTTGTTTTTGTAAGCACGGCAACACAGGCGGGTCCCCCAATTCACCAAAACCAATCATACTCTATCCCAGTCCCCGATACAGAAAATCCTCAATCTCTCTAATAATAAACCTTGTTTTGTTCGCTACACCGTTAACGAAGGCCGATACGTCGTCTACGTACAGACCTAAAGTTTCTAGTTCCTAGCGAAGTATCGCAGCTGGGCATTAAGCATGAACAACGCAACATTCAAGATATATCGTATGTAGGATCGAGATTTGTAGTCGAAATTTCGTTGTGCTACCGCTGTACATGCATAGCACCGTACGAAGTATGTGTGGTGCTCAACTAAATTGGCGAGGGTTCACGTTTGTGCGGCCCTAAAGTGGTCATAGTTTCTACTGGTTTCATAAATCACGAGTTTTACACATTTTACCGAATCCCGTTTTCTCGTGCCACAGTTTATGATTGGCTGCCCCAAGAACCACATTCGAAATGTTTGGTGATAATGTGACGTTGTTCACATGCCACCTGCAAGAAGACAGCAAGCGTCAACACCAAGGGCAGCAAGACGGCGGTGTACTGTTAGCAACATGCCGTGGACAGCATGGTTAATGTGGAAGGCCAGAGCTGCTGGGATAGAGCCTCGACCAAGCGATCGAACTTCAGTGTCGAGTGCAGCAAGGCGGCAGCATGCTACAAGCTGCATGCTGAGGACGGAACGATCGTCGTCCGCAGTAGTCGTTGCTTACATGAGTATTTCACGAAAAACGTGAGATTTGATGCCAAGGGCATCCAGAACGTGGCGTGCTGCAAGAAGCATGCTGGAGATAGCATAATTCATGCCGATGGGAAGCGATGCGTAAACGACTCCTGCACGACGCAACTGAGATTTCATGTCGAGGACATCAAGAAGGCGGCGTACTGCAAGCAAAATGCCGAGAACGGCATGGTTGGTGTCAACAGAAAACGATGCCTACAAGTCTCCTGTACGACGAACCCGAGCTTTTATTTCGAGGGCATGAAGAAAATGGCGTTCTGCAAGTAACATGCTCTGGACGGTATGGTAGATGTGCACAGCCGGCGTTGCTTACAAAACACCTGCAATAAGGCACCGAGCTATAACCCCTGACTCCTGGAGGACGCCGGAGCATTGTAAGCAGCATGCCGAAGATGGAACGGTTGGAAGTCAACGTTGCTTACATGGCTCCTGCACGAAATGACCGAGCTGTAACGTTGTGGGCAGCAAACCTACGGCGTACTGCAAGCAACATGCTGAAGATTGCGTGATGAATGTTCGAAGCGGGCATTGCTTATACGACTCCTGCACGACGAATCCGAGTTTCAACGCCGGTGGCAGGAAGGCAACCGCGTACTGCAAAAAACGTGCTGAAGAGGGTGTGGTTGATGTCTTCAGCAGGCGTTGTTTAAATGACTCCTGCACGATGAAATCAAGCTTCAATATGAAGGCCAGCTTGGCGGCGGCTTAATGCAAGCAACATGCTAATAACGGCATGCTAAACGTCATTATCAAACGATTATCACAAACCGCCTGCTCCCAGCAAGCTGGATGGGGTGTGCACACCGATAGTGAGGCCACATATTGTGCCTGTGCTTAGGGACGATATATCGGACGGCGCAGTGATCAACTTCGGAGTATTGTGTAAGATCGCGAGTGCCAAAAACTGTTTCGCGCTGGAGACTCAATGACAAGCAGTGTACCCACTGTCATGATCTCCCCCCCCTCGAGGGCGTGCTCGTCTGCAATGTCGGAAAGACTCGCCGAAATAAACGTAGCCGTAACCCATGCTACAGTCTAGAAAGGGGGCCCTCATTTCAGTTTAAACCAGAGTGTGTTTTTCAAATGAACGCTATTTTACTGTAGGGAACCATGATGCTTGATGGTTTTCAGTTACATGGTTCCCGGAAGCGTTCGATTGCGGGGGTAGATTAAGACATTGTCCACAATCATGTGGCCGGTGGCGAAGCATTTACCGTCGCCTCATTGGTGTCTTCGCTGTCTTGAAAAGTTCCCTATGATGTGATGTAACTGGAGCTATAGGGTTACAGGTCGGTAGTGGTCGTAGGCAGTCGATCTAACATGGACTTTGCATGAAGAAAATATATGATGCGTCGGTGTTTGCTTTGTAAAGGGGTCAAACTGTTGCAGCAAGAATGGCCCCCAACCGGGATTGAGCTTTGTCTTCAGGTCTTCGCTTGCTCGGCGGGAATCGGCAATGTAGTCAGTACCTTCCTAGTTGAAAACTAGTACATGGCTTTTAGAAAGCACGAGCGAGTAATATGAACCAGGGACTAGCCGTCATGATGCAGCCCGCAAACGTGATGTTCGAATGTGTCGCGGAAAGGGTGCTTCAGTGTAAAGATTACCTGAGGTGGGCTGTTACTACACTGTGCCACCATGGTGGCCTCTATATACCATGGTGAGTCCACGGCTGCTCGGAGTCACCATGGCGACTCAGCAGTCGCCATGGGGACTCCATAGCGGCACGATGAAGGCTGCGTGGTGTCACACACCACGTAGCCTCCATCGTGCCGCTATGGAGTGCCCATGGCGATTGCTTACTGCTGTAAGTTGTCTGAGGGACGAAGACTTGGCTCAGACTGTCCAGCGATTGCCGGTATCATGACGATTAGGGTCTTCGGGGCGTACTACAGAGATGTGAGCAATCTTCTAGGGCCCCACTTATGTTCGAAATATGTACGGTAGTGATAGATGATATGTAAAGCGTGCGTTCGGCTCGTAATCTGGTTTATCACTCGAAGATACGACACTGCAAGTACGGGAGTTACAGTGAGAATAGGTCGAACTTGAAGTAGACCAAGCTATTTGTTTAGTATTGCCCTTGAGTCACGTAATAAATCTCCAGACCAAAGACTCAGGGGCGTTCTTGTGCCGACACTATTCATTCAACGGCACGTCCGATGATCATCGTACGACAACTTCATAAGAACAACACAATAACGTCTCCGCGAGTAAGAACGTACGCCAATTTCACGTATGACGCGATTTGCAGGTAGTCTTCACTGCAGAGGACCGATACAAAATACCTCCTCAAACTACGATTAGTCAATTCCAAGTTATTTGATGGGATGCCGTCCCAACCCGTATTCAAGTCCGTCATCAACACCAATTAGATTGCAGTCACAGAACGCTAGTCTACTACAGTAAAATCTGATGACGACTTCACCCGCGGTAAGCTCGTGACGGACTCTAGATAACAAAAAACTTGCCTCGAGTAATGTTCGTTCGAATACCTTGGAACACGACCAAACACGGGATTATTCTCTTGGAGACTACCCAAAATCCAGGTTAAGCCTGCAGGCAGTCGCCAATCCAATCGCGACAATTGGTGGAAAAGCCCGAGAAAGGCAATTCCGAGGCTATAGTGTTGGGACAAGATCAGCTTGAGAAAAACTCAGGCGGATGTTAGTTCGAAGCGGCGAGATTCCGAGTCCTCGAGGGACATGGATCGACGAAACCAAACACTGCGTCATGAATTATGAACGCGGTGCGCTTGTTACGGGCTCCGACCCATCCTAGGGTCACCGTGTTCACACGATGGCCGGTGATATGTGGAGGACGCTGGCCAGGCGTTCGATAAACACGTATTTGGCTGCTGGTGTGCATAAAACAGATGATAAAATTTCTCGATCTGTATCAAATGGCAAACGCATGGTTTGTTTGCGGGTTTGGGAGAAGGGCGTAGGACGCCGCCAGCAATCTCTCGCCCCCTAGACCATGAACCCACCTTATACCTTCGGGACGGTCATCTACACTAGTTGGCCTTGCCCGACCCGAAGCGGGTTGGTTGTGGGCTGAGTCCATGTCCAGATCGAAGGTCTATCGTCACACGACCTGATCTATATCAGGGTGTGAACGATTTGCAGCGAGAAAAAGCAAATTGCGCCGCCTGCAGCCGTTTGAAATGAAATATATAAAATCAAACAGTTTCTCCCTTTTTTCCGACAGCGGCGGTACGGGCGGATCTTCAGCCCGAACATTCCTAGAAAATATTTCAAACATCGCTTTCAAACATCGCTTTCCCATTGGCATAGGTCTCAGATATCTTATTTCTGCTTTGTTTTTGGTTGTTTTTTCCTCTTTGCCTTTTCTCTTTCTTGTTTTTGTATGTTTCCTTTGGATGAATTTCTCTTTTTCTCGGGTTGAGATGTACGATGCGCCACATAATTGGCGTACATTGTAAGTACTGCTTTGTAATTTGTTCATTTTTATTTTGTTTCCCTGAGTTATCCTTCCACTTCGAAGTTTTTGGAGCCTGTCCTGTGACCAAGCACTTTTTTCTTTCGCGATGATATACTCTGGTAACAACAACAACAGGAACCGCAGAATGTATATGGTTCTAGCTCTGCTGCTGCTGGATCATGTATTTTTGACACAGCCCCTCAATATATCAAGCTCTCGACTCTCTTGCAACGACGGCCCTACGGAAAGCGCGCATCATGCTCCTTCTTCTGTGACGACGGCCGGCGGGGCATCTGTGTGCGTGTCGGTTCTTCATTTACAAGTGTGTCGACCTAGGAACCTGGAACGAACATCAAGATCAAGACGTATGCAATTGATTGCGCAGTCGGTCGCCCCGATGATCTAGTTGTAACCTCGAACGCTTCTAAACGTTGATGTCTGGAGTTCAAACCTCACGTGGGTCCGACGTTTGAGTTTATTGCAAAATACAATAAAAAACGGAATAAACTGCTGAGAGCGCCTATTAATTTTAGCGTGGGTAGGCACAATCCGTTGCCAGTCGACGAGGGAAGAGAATGCTGAAGTCTTCCCGCGATAAAAATGCAAGGCAATAACCGCTGTGAGGGGGGAGGGGGAGAAGAGCCTACTTGGCGACCCCGGATCTGAGTTACAGCTAGGGAGGAGAGAGAAATGAAGGGCGATAAATGGGATGGAAAAAAAATAGAATGGATGCTGCACAAGCGGCAGGACGATATAAACAAACCCACATTCCATCGGGGTTTTAAAAGCAACTGCGTAGCCACCGTACGCAATAAAACACAACACAGCAGCGCTACAATTGCACCACAACAGCACCAGCACGCTCAACGCTTGGCCTTTGTGACAGGCACGGTGTTCGTGTGATCCTAGGTTTAGTGGAGCGTGTGCCACGAGATACGTACGGCCTGGTTCCAACATGACACCCCAAAACAGTCGTCAGCCACGAACCCCGCATGAACGAGCGACTGGAATGAGACCTGTCTGGTCACATACCGACCTCCACGCACAGTGAAAGAGGATGGCATGGCCAGAGATGCTTTGAAGGGCATAGAGCTGGCGCTACCAACGGAAATGTGGCGCAACCAAGCGCAGGAGTTCAAAGAGGCAGATATTAGTCACGTGTTTAGGTAGGAATATAAATATCGTTTGCCATTTAGTGTTTTAACGAGCAGCTTTCACGTGGTCCAAGGAATTATTGTACCAAGTTTTCCGCAAACATGCGAAGACCTGACTGCGTGTGATAAAAGCTCAACCATATTTAACGACCAAAATCGATGATATACTTCAACTCGGTACTTGCGACGCGATGCGTGAATTTGCATGTTTTTCCCGCACAACGGTCTACATGTCCACGTGGTTATTAGGAGATGAACCCCGAACGTTTGCACACGTCGTGCATTATGGCCAGACGGCTGGCGGTCCCGGTGTTGAAGCTGCGGGAAAACCATATGTTGAGCCGCTCTGCTGTGCAGCTTTTGTATTAGTCCAAATCTATATCCTGGACTCACGCCGGGAATGCTGGGCACCGTTTCCTATTTGCTACCTACGTACGAACCACACACACGCTAACAAGTACACACCGTGCAATCAACAGGCAGGGGAACAATACCATGCGACGGCACCTGTTGCTCGGCCCGGGCAGTGCTTCATTCCCTGAGGTATTCCCTAAAGTATCAGACATGTAGCAAGTAGTGCATTTAACAGTACACTGTTAGCAGAGACTTTTCTTGTGGCAGCATGGCCGATGCTTTAATCGACGGTTCATTTGAGCCTCATGTCCTTGCTTTATCACCACACGCCATTATAAGGCGTTCATACAGTATTAATAGTAGTCGTGGCCCTCCCGTGATAGCTTCTAATATCGTTCACCATTTACAAGCATGGTATGCGCGGTGTGAATAGTCGGATTGTTGACCCAACGACACTCGACCCATTAGCGGTTTACGTTGCAAGTGCAGCACATCTTCATGTTGACCCGTGCAGTTTAGACGTTACGGCCCCCAAACGTTACGGGAAGGAGTGCCCCTTCTCGTTGAACGAACACGTGATGTTGCAGTGTATCTTGGGATATACAAGACACACTGTAAGCGCCAGGAACTGCTAGCACGGAGTTAGACAGGATAATCAAGATCGGGGTGGGAGCCGAAGAAAATGGCAACAACGTACAGGTGGTTCCACTACCGGCACTCGGGGCTGGAACTATCACGACGGAATGTAAAAACCACTACGCGGCCGCAACTGATTTTCGACTATAACCGTTTGTTTAGTCGGCTATACCTCCTTCCGTTTGGGATCACTGTATAAGCACTTAGGGGGTAGGGGTGAGCGTCTTTTGTGGTGGTTGGGTCCAAGCAGAAGCAATAATAACAAGTATAGCAGTAGCGGAAGAAGCAGCAGAAGCGGGAGTAGAAGCAGCAGGAAGAACAGGAACAGTATAAACATAAAGAAAACATGAAACAGGAGGGCAGGAGCAGCACCAGCGGCAGCAACAACGTAGACAGGGGTAGGAACAGGACAGCAGTAGCAGCCGCAGCAGAGTTGTGCAGATCCGATCTGATTCACGGTAATGCCGATTTGACGACTGCTGCCGGGGACACAGTAAAAACAACGAATGGGTCCTGAACGCACACATGGAAGCGAAGTAATTGAGTAATCGAGAACAGCAGTTGTACCCGCCAGCACACAGCCTCGGCTCTGTACAGAACCAGTGATGGTTACGATCATCCAATAATATTACTACCAGAGCCTAAACATTTGCTGCAAACAATTATTCTGCACATGGCAAGCACACGGAAAACTACGCGGAGGGCTTAGTCGGGTGCACAATATGTCCGCAAACGTCACCCTACCGACATCATGCATTCGGAGTTGGGCGTGAGAGCGGGAAACGCCATGCTTATGACGATCGGGCAAGCATCGCTCACTCTCTTGTCGCGTTGGCTGCATTTGGCACGATCCTTCATCGTCTGTACAACCCAATAGTATCCAACTACCCTATATACAGTTCCCATCAACCACTGCCGATACTTGTACCAAATATTAACAGTGTAAATTATGCCAACCATGCAAAGCTCGCCATCAGAAGTGTCTATACGCTTTGGAGTGTACAAATGACACCCGCTACCCGATTTCCACCAGATCCCCGTTCATTTAATAAACTGTAGCTTTTGACCGCAAATAAAACACACGATTACCTTGCGCGAGGTTTTTCAACACGCCATACCACCTGCGACACGCCCATCTTTATTGTATGCTTCTAAATGAAGACTAAACAATGTTGGCGAGCGTACATTACTGACTGAAGGAAGCGGAAGACCTAGGGAGAGCCTCCGTGGCAGACCCAGTCCTTTACAGCAGCAGTTAGAGCTGCAAGTAAACGCAGGACTTTCTCTTCTGAGAGTCTATTGTGGGCATTTGCGGCAGATATTAGAAGACATCAGCAAGCCGTCAGAGTGAGGGATTATGATAATATGAGAGAAACGGGCCCCCTCTCTCTGGTGATGACGGCCTACGATGAATCGCATTCTCTGTCGCCGCGTAGATTAATCGCGGCAAGCTGGTCCATCGTGTGAACCGCATTATAGTTTCCAGCCGGCTCAGTTTATAAATGTATATTTCGAAGTAAGTCTTCGCGAAGACGGAGTTACAACATTCGCAAACACCGGCAAGGATAAACCGGTGGTTTGATTGGTAGAGAAAACGAGGCATACCTTCGTTAGGGGTCTGTCCTAGAGCCGAAGGATTAAACCAAGACCGACCCGTGGTCTTGACGATATATAGGATCGAGAATCAACACTCGAACGCGACACAGTCGACGGCTCTCGGTTTAGACGCCAACAGAAAAACAGCAGTCGTTTGGTTAGTCAATCAAAACATATATTTGAGCGTGTTTATGTTAACCTGCTGTCGGCGTTTCTCGCGACACGAGCACCCCAAGTGGTTGGTGTTTTTGACGCTACTTATCTACCTGTGGCCGATTTTCACGATATATTGCCGTCGGTTTGTAGCTTGTGTTTGCCGTGGATGGCCGTGTGCGTGGCAACGCATTTATGTAGGGCTTACGTGACGACGGTGTGCATTCCTGGCCACAGCAGCTAACACCTATTCGACATCAGCGGATGGCAACTACTGCAGAGTGTTTGCGCGTCGGGTATCCGTTGCAAACAGGTAGTCGGAGTTTTTAAGATTTATCACCAGCATCCGTGTTCCAGTACCCGTGTTTTCAGGTACACATACCCGGGTAGTGGGGGTACCCGGACAGCATGCAGAGCTGCTTCCAGGAAGTAAAGCGGACATGCACGCCGAATGAAGCGAGGTTTACAGTTTCATAACGAACTATATTTCGGATCTTGTGGCGCTGACGACACGACATGCATTTCTTTGTGTTAATAATATCTAATTTGACTAAGGTTCGCGGCTTATTGCGACATCAATGTTGAGTATAGGCCCTTATAGGCTTCTGTTGTGAAGCATTTTTGTAACCTCTTAAACGTAAACAAAACTCAACCGGAAAACATTAACTAACTGCTCAACTCTTAGCACGTGTCGCGTGCTGTACACAATGCTCACTGGGCGTATGATACCATAGGTACGATACCCGGTACTCAATATCAATACGTCATATCAAATGTACTGGTAGAACCTGCTACGCGCCAAGAACTTGAACCCGGTGATTCACGTGTGTCCCCGGCGAGATATACCTCACCACGCCTTTTTGAAGCCCTAGCACAAACGATCCCAGAATCGAGACTGTTCAGAGTCTCCAACACGCACAGTGTACTAGGACTCGGGTACCCGGGTACCCTGTACTTTTCATGTCCTCGATGCTATATCGTTCAGTATACTTCCTAAAGGTGTGCTTGTTTGACACACTGACAGAGTTTCCTGGGATCGTTTACACGGGTTAAGGGAGGTGTGGTGAGGGAACTCGAACCGGAGGAATGTAAATCACTGGGTACCCGGGTCCGAACACCCGGCGGGTAGCAGGTGCTACCCGTACTCGAATATGTGGCGACAGGTCTGAGTATCCCCCGCGGAGTACCCGACTAGTAGACGAACAGGGTACCACTCTGATACAAATGCATTAAATCTATGCGACAGAACATAAACAAGGTGTTGCGTTAAGCCAGCGCTTCACAATAGTGTTCACCACTCACAAATTTCACACATCACAACGCATAGTTTGTGCAACAGAAGCAGGTTCGTCGTTGGTGGCCATACGCCCGGAGCCAGTACGCAGGTCACCAAACCACGCCACACCCGCAACAGTTGGAGACAATACACTTCATGTATCATATATCTGTCAAGAATCGAAAATGAGTATGATGTCAACCAGCGTCACACAATCGCTCAGAGGTCTTCACAGACGATATTTCCACCTAATATTACTCTCGTTTAGATGTGTATGCGTAGTGTGTTTATTTCATTTTTCAGTGAGCGCTTTTGTTTTTCATTTCCAGTTCGGGGCTTGCTCGCGGCGAGTAACCAAAACAGAGTGTGATATGTTTATAGTTTTTGCATCTTTCGAATTCACGGCGGCTGCTGTAAGACTGGCATTCTGGCAGAGCCTCGCAGGTCTGCATATTCATAATAAGTAGCGCATTTGACCAAGGTGTCGTACTGTGTCCGTTGTTCTTGGGTTCTCTTGAATAATTCGATAAGAGGCTAGGTGCAAAGAGCAGCAATACTACCCCAGTAATGTGTTATCCTACAGTAATTATAGGCAATCGGCACTACTCCGCACACCACCACACAGACGAATCCCATATGTGCGAAGTGGTACCACATGCGCTATAAGCGAGCAGCCGGCACTACTCAGTCGGGCTTATAGAGGTACCACTGCTGTATACTATAAACACATATTTCTGCTCCTGCTTCTGCTGTATATGTCGCCTGTCTAACGACCACCGAACATCATGTCCAATGGTATCGCCCTATGATACGATGACGGCACTTAGAAAGGGCCACTACTACTTTGTTGTTTTGTTTCGTTTTGTTCATTCCATTTATTCTTTTGCATACCCGTATTTCTCCCTCCCTGGTCGTAACTCAGATCCGGGGTCACAAAGTAGGCTCCTTTCCCTCCTCCCCCACTACGGCTCATGCCTCGAGTTTTACCGCACAGAGGCTTCAGCCTTTCCAACGCTCGTCTATCTTCATCGAATTTTGCTAACTCACGCTCTGGCGCTTTCCACTAGTCAATATTTGTTTTTCGCGAGAAAATGTCCTTACGACTATGCACTCGGGGGGGCTCAAACTCGATACCTTGACGCGAACAATCTTCGTGGTTATCTGCTAGCCCATCGGGGCGACTGTGCACTGTTCATACATACTGCTGCTGCTGCTGCTGTACCTTTAGCCTGTTTGACGACGACGGAAACAATATGTGCAACTCCAGAAGTTTTGCTCTGCAATTACGACAGGAACCATGACGGGCAGCCGGCCCAATGGAGGGACCACTACCGCTGGGTAACACTGTAGCAGGTACAAGGTAGCTTGTAATCATGCCGCTGTAATTATCGCCTGCCTAACGACCCCCAAACATGATGTTCACATAGTAACCACTCTGTGATGAACCCCTAGTGTCTACTTGCTTGGCCGACCTCTAGGCATAGATCGTCCCTAACGAAAGCCATAATGGTCTGAGCGCCCCAAATGTTAGCCACATGTCAAATTAAGTTGAGTTTTCGCCTTATAGGGTGTGTGCCTTATAACGGCCCTTAGAAGGTAATTGGAGCGTTTGCAAAGAGTGTACTTATCTCAGGCTGTCCACAAGAAACATTTACGAGAAAACCAAAACTGTAACAGGCAGCAGAGCACCCAGACACACGCACCCAGCATCGCAGCTGTGCGGACACTAAATGAGAACTGCCCGAAACACGCTTTCGGGCTGCCTGCTCTGTTCTGCCTGCTCGTTGTGCTTCCTATTTCCTGCTCTCTGTTGGCATATCGGGTGAGGTATATTCTATGATTGGGTGCATCATAAACAGGCCACTTTTTGTTTTGCTGAAATCACGACAAAACATTGCAGATCACAAACGAACAAAGAAGGCGAAAAACAGCATAGCATCAGGTCGGCATTACGAAGGTTCCGCCGTACGCCGTTGCACATGAACGATAGAGTGTATCTTATACTTTACTCAAACGATTGTCTGTCATGCATCCTGCCAACGCTTTATGAGCGGGGCCACGTAAGCGGCAGATACATTTTCATGGTGACGCCTTCGTATTTCACGTTGGCTGCGCTATGATAACACGTTGTTAGTATGAGCGTAGTATCAACCTGGTGACGGTACGAGGTCAGCTGCCCGCCTGTCCACTAGCTTTTGCCGCACGTCTTGCCTCTACTTGTATATACCGCACGTACATGGTATACGGGTTTTCTTCGAGCTACGTATAGGTACGCACGGGTATTCCAAAACTGTCAATTCGTACACAAGATAAAGAGGCGATACATAACAACACACGCGGCAAAAAACAGACGTAAGAGGCAGACGTATTGAAAACTATAAAACAGTATTAAATTTTGTTGTATAATAGCACTCCCCGAAAGCCCCTCGGCGGCAGCGCTACGGCTGTAAATACCACACTTAGTAGGACCAGGTACGTGCGCTATAAGTAGGACCAGGTACGGCGCAATTAAGGGTACAAACACTTTCCAGGGTACCGGTACCGTCGAACTAAACCACTTGGGCGGGGACCGCAACATGAGTTTTGCCTAGGAATCTCGTACTCTACCTGTGTGTCTAGGCCTGCCCACTACGAACGTGCCAATGGCTGATGCGGAACTCAGACGCTAGTCTTGTGGAAGGCGTCACAAACCTGGTTTCAGAAGTGCTTTCGAACATCGTCAGAAAACCACTATACACTACAGTACGTACAAGTCCGTACGATCTCACCTCGAATTGAACTCTCGATTTGCGCACAAATGCTTCCTCTGAGACGTCAACAAGGGAGCCCTTGCTTCCCCTTTGTTGCGGCTGCTGATCAACACGACTTATCCCGTAGCGTCCTCGTAACTGGTTGCTCCATCAGGGACTTTCACTTCTGTGCAAGGTGTCGTGGTGGTTTGTGCCCTACGTGGGGGAGATATATATGGCGTCCCCAATTTGAAGAAAACGCCTTGCGAAACAATGCAAACCCTGTTTCTGGCAACTGGCGGACCCATCATTCCTCCCCGCATAAACCACAAAGCACGACATCTGGCACAGGAGTGTAGGCGCCTGTTAGAGCAACCAATATCGACGACGCTGCAGGATAAGCCGTGTTGATCAGCAGCCGCAACAAAGGGGGACCAAGGGCTCCCTTGTTGACGTCTGAGAGGAGCATTTGTGCGTGTAAATCGAGAGTGCAATTTGAGGTGAGATCGTACATAGTAGTGCAAGGTGATTTTCCGACGATGTTTGCGCGTACTTCTGAAACCTCGTTTGTGATGCCTTCACAAGACCAGTGCGCCGGGTTGCGCATCAGCTATCTTCACGTTCGCCGTGCGCAACCCACGTTGCAGCCTCCGCCCAAGTGGTTTAGTTGAACGATACCGGTGCCCTGAAAAGTGTTCGTTCCTAGCGCCATACCTGGTCCTACTTGTACCTTTTTATTAGGGTAATGCTATTTGCGACGCCGGTGTCGCAAATAGTTAGTTGCGACACGGTGTCGCAAATAAGACCCTTACTTGCGACACCGCGCTACATTCGCGGCAGGCACCTCAGATAGACTCCTAACTACCAAGGGGGTGTCGGCATGGCGTAAGGCTACCACTGAAGCTATCGCGCAGCCAAAACGGCTCAGTACTCGAGGAGACATGTGGTATCTTGGGGCAACCGAAAAATGTTCAGACCGTGTCGCAAATAGGCTATTTGCGACACGGTGTCGCAAATAAGCCCCTTATTTGCGACACCGCGCTGCGTTCGCGGCAGACAACTCAGATTGGCTCCTTACTACCGAAGGTGTGCCAGCATGGCGTATGGCTACCACTGAAGCTATCCCGCAGCCAGAACGGGCCTGTACTCGAGGATATAAGTGGTATATTGGTGCAACCGAAAAATGTTCACAATGGTTGCGAACATGAGCCTTATTTACGACATCGCACGACGTTCGTCGCGCGCGCCCCGCTTAAACCAGGATTACGACAGAATTGTTAGTGTGAGGTCGGGCTACCGGGCTACCAAATCACGTACTTCCACCGCGAGTAGATAGTTGTTAGGCGCGTTGTCGGCTATGGTTGTATTCGAAACTACTGTGACTTGATCAATGCTTTTCCGCACCTTGTTCTGTGTCGTCCGTAGTTTAACGACGAGTGCTTGTATCGTTCAAAGCGCCGGGTATTCTGTGTTGACAGGTCACTTGGTATTATGGACACAGAACTGGCGCCGAAGTTGTGTTTTGCACGCAGCGCTTTGTGTACGCAGTTGTGTAGTGCGTGGTCTGTGGATGCTAGCGAAATAGGTGGGTATACGGAATCTACGGAATCTACAGCAGTGCAGTTAGTTGTCGTATTGCCTATATCGGTATCGTGAATAGCATTATTACCCATCCATTCATTTTTTAACACTTTCGAAACGCTGTGTGAACACAATTTTGTAGGACTATCGGTCAAGGCAACGAACACAGCCTACACATACACGCACAAGAGCTCGCAGCTAAATAAAGCTTACCTAGTTATGCGCCATGTACGCTGTACATGTTTTTTCCCGACAACATATTTGTAGCACCAGCAGCAGTACGAGTACTCAGTATCCGTACTCGTAGTGTAGTTTTGTCATATACTAGGTATTGGTACGTAGGGCCTTGCTGTTATGGGTATTGAATCCAATCGAGAGCTGTTCTCAGTTGCTTGTGTTTTGTTTTGTGAAGTCGCAGTTAGAGTTGGGGCTTGAGGTATCGAGCAGTCCTATACCCCCCCCGCTCGGGATGATGGATTTTCCGATCTTGGATATTATTGTCTGGATCTATATTTGTCACTACATATGTACAGTGCTGTACATGCAGAGTGCACGGATCTGAGTTTTGTCTGGGTCTTGCTGAGATCGCGAGATATTACGTATATCCAGATACCATAACAACCTATTAATCGTTGGACTTGGGGTAGATGTGGAGTACGTACTGTAGTTGTAAACAGGTTCCCGATTATGTCACAGGTGTCGCAAATCAGGCTTATTTGCGACACGATCTGAACATGTTTTGGTCACCCCAAGATACCACTTATCTCCTCGAGTACAGGCCCGTTATGGCTGCGGGATAGCTTCAGTGGTAGCCCAGATTTACGCCATGCTGACACACCCTTGGTAGTTAGGAGTCAATCTGAGTTGTCTGCCGCGAACGTAACGCTGTGTCGCAAATAGCGTTTTTGCGACACGGCCTGAACATTTTTTGATTGCCCCAAGATACCACTTATCTCCTCGAGTACTGACCCGTTTCGGCTGCGCGATAGCTGCCTTACGCCATGCCGACGCACCCTTCGTAGTAAGGAGTCTATCTGAGGTGTCTGCCGCGAACGAAACGCGGTGTCGCAAATAAGGGGCTTATTTGCGGACAAGCAACGCTGTGTCGCAAATAAGGGGCTTTTTTGCGACATTGTGTCGCGAACAACTATTTGCGACACCGGTGTCGCAAATAGCATTACCCTTTTTCTTACAAGGGTGGTATAAACAGCTGTGGTGCTCCCGCTGAAGGGCATTCGGGCCGATTATATCATACCAGGTACAACAGTAGTTGAAAATACGTCTGCATCACGTTTATGTTTTGTTTTCAGCCTGTGTGTGTTGGTATGTATTACCCCCCCCCTCCCCCTCTCTACCTTGAGTACGACGAAGTGACAAATTTGGAATACTGGTACAGGTATGTACGAAGCTCGAAGACTTTTCGTATACCATGTGCGTGCGGTATTCACAAGCGTAGGCAAAACGCGCGGCGAAAGCTAGCAGACAGGCCGGCAACTTACCTCGTACCGCCGCCAGGTAGAAACCACACTCATACTGACAACGCGGTATCATAGCACGGCTAACGTGAAATACGAAGGCATCACTATGAAAAGGTATCTGCCGCTTACGTCGCTCCGCTCATAAAGCGTTCCCAGGATGCGAGTGACAGACAAACGTACGAGTAAAGGATAAGATAGACCCTATCGTTCATGTGCAACGGCGTACGGCTGGGCCCTCTTCGTAAGACCGACCTGATATTATGCTGATTTTTGCCTTCTGTGTTCGTTTGCGGTCGGCAATATTTTGTCTTGATTTCGGCGCAACAAACAAGTGTCCTGTATATGATGCAACCAAGCATTGTATATACCCCCCTCGACATGCCAAAAGAGAGTAGAAAACAGAGAGCACATCAAGCAGGCAGAGTAGAGCAGGCAGCCCCAAAGCGCAGTTCTGGTGGTTCCCATTTACTGTCCGCACAGTCGCGATGCTGGGTGCGTGTTTGTTGGCTGATGCTCTGCTGCCTGTTACGATGGCGTTTGTTCGTAAATATTTCGAGTGAAACAGCCTAAAGTAGGTACACCCTTTGGCAACGCGTTAGGAAGCTTCATACGGCCATTATAAGGGACACACTTCATAAGAATATTGGATAGGGTTTCTCAATGTTTCTGAATGGCCATGGCCATTATGTGTGCATTATTACCGTGATAATGTTGAGCAAACATTATCAGTGTGAATCCCATCGAACCGCCGGTTGACTCGTTTTGGTCCTGTTGTTGCAACGGTAGGTCTGCGTAAAAGTGAATGTCACGAACGTAAACTTTCACTCAAGCATCGCCACACTGCCGTCGTCCTGGCATGCAACACCAAGCCGGTATTCTGCTTGCATGCGAACGGTGCCAGTTTATCCCGTTGCTTAGTACTTTCAATTCGACGCAATAACGGCCAGATGGAAATTCGTTTCGTGCAGTCCGCACAACATATCGGTCGTATGTTCGATTCGTATTTATGAACTAAAAGCTGTTCACCGTGTGGCCGCCCTCCATTACCACCCCTAGGTATTTCATCCCCGTGACGAGCCTGACCACGATGATGGACCCATGACGATGTGGCGCTTAAACCGATGATTACCGTAGCGTGGTTTGTGTCCATAACGTTCTTGCTGCCGTGCTGTATTGAATAGTTCAGTCATGCCAACGGGTGTGCACGCCGCTGCTGTAATCTATTGCCGAAGCTATTTCAATGTTTGTCACTTCCTATGAAGGACAGAATATGCCACGCATTTTAATCTGTCCACGACTGAATCTATTCAACCAGCTTGGTTTTGCACATGTAAGTGCGTTGTATGGATTTTACTCTCGGCAATTCCGCCCAGCAGCAAAGCATCACAGGCGGACTTTAGGTTTAACCAGCCATCCATGAAACGCGCGTCATGTCTCTACGTGTGTGTGGTAGTGGGTTAATGTCCCTATTAGTTTATGTGTGCTGCCTCTATGCATCAATGCCAACGTCTTTAACGTACTCAAATAGGCAAACATTCCTAAATTCTCTACTTTCCGTATGCTGTCTTCACGAACGGGATGTACAAACCTCTCAACCCAAATTCGGTTTTGTTCGTGCATTCTACTGTGTTGTGCTGAATAAGGTAAATTACCGCAGCCGATATTGTTGGTGAAAATGACACGTTACTCCAATACCACCTGCACGAAGAGAGCGAGTTTCAATGCCGAGGGCAGCAAGAAGGCTATGTACTGCAAGAAGCATTCAGAAGATGGTATGGTGGACGTTGTCAGCCTGTGCTGCTCACGTGACTCCTGCAGAAGTTGGCCGAGCTTCAACGTTAAAGGCGGCAAGTTTGCGGCGTACTGCAAGCAACATGCGGAGGACGGCATGGTCAGTTTCCGCAAACAATTTTGTGAACATGACCCCTGCACGACAGAACCAAGCCTCAACGCTGAGGGCAGCAAGACGGCGGCGTTCTGCAAACAACATGCTCAAGAAGGCATGATCGATGTCAGCAACAGGCATTGCTCGTACGACTCTTGCAGGGAGGCTTCAAGCGGCAATATTGACGGCAGCAAGACGGCGGCGTACTGCAAGCAGCATGCTGAGGACGGCATGGTGGATGTCCGCCGCAGGCGTTGCTTGCAAAACTCTTGCTGGAAGCGACCGATCTTGAACGCTGAGGGCAGCAAAAAGGCGGTGTACTGCAAGGGACATGCTAAAGACGGCATGATCGATGTCAGCAGCAGGCGTTGCTTACATGACTTGTGCAGGAAGGCTGCATCCTTCAATGTTGAGGGCGGCAAGATAGCGGCGTACTGCAAGCAGCACGCTGAGGACAGCATGGTAGATGTCCGCCGCAAGCGTTGCTTGCATAACGATTGCAGGAACGGGCCGAGCTTCAACGCTGAGGGCAATAAGACGGCGGCGTACTGCAAACAACATGCAGAAGAAGGGATGGTTGACGTCGTAAGCAGGCGTTGCATACATGACTCCTGTGCGAAGGGACCGAGTTTCAACGTCGAAGGCAGCAAGATGGCGAAGTACTGCAAGCAGCATGCTGATCAGGGCATGGTGAATATCAGTAGCAAGTGCTTCTCACACAGATTATGTCTTCGGCAACCGGCATGGGGTCTATTGATCGACAGCGCGGCTACTACATGCCTCCACCACAAGGGCGACATCTTAGGCAGCCCTGTGATTAACTTCATAGAAAAATGCAAGGCCAAGGATTGTATGTATGTATCACGTTGGGGTCTCAATGGGAAGCAGCCTACCCACTGCCGTAATCACGGCCCCCTCGAAGTCGGGCTCGTTTGCGCTGTTGAAAGGGCTCGCTGCAACAAAAGTAGTATTATCCCATCTTACGGTGCGATAAAAGGGCTGTCATTTCAGGTAAAAACTGAGTACCAGTATTATTTATAAAGGGTAGTTGTTGTAAACAACGATTTTTATTTAGGTTCTTAGTTCGGTTATCCTCCGCGTTTGTGCACGCGGGGTCAGATATATAACTCTCCAACTAGGAGTTAGTTGCAGTTTCGGCAAGGGGGTGCTATGGCTGCTGCTGTTGCGTCATCGCTGTGATGATTAGTGCAAGACTTGCTTACGATATGTCACTGGGGTTTACCCTCACAGGTTTCTTTAGTTGGATGTACGCGAAAACGCAGGTGGTGAATCCTGAGCATAAACGTTTGTGCGTTTGTTATTATGAACCTCATGGCAGTGTTGTGAGGGTTTCGCTAATATAAGGGAATGCCTGATGCTCCTTGGACAACCCCCTTTTCTGAATCGGAATGTTCTACAGGTTTTTCATGCCTCCTATTACGGTGATACATTGTAAATATGCCCTCAAAACAGGTGTTTCTCCCTTTCGTAACATTGTTTTGTTACCAACGTGTTCCCTCTTTTTGTGACGGAGCGTATTTGCATCTGATTTTATTTGCCATCATACCGGCACACATAAAGACACCTAGCTATGTGGGTAGGCTAGGTGGAACGCTCAAGACCTCAAATTTTCAACTATTCTACGTGTAGCCGAAAGTATGCGGTTTCAATTGAGAAAGAGATGGGTAAAAACGTGTTATCAAGAAACATACTGTTTTTAAAAGGGGATAAGTTCCCTACCCCTATTCTGCTAGAAAATATATGTATTATGAACCCCTGGAAAGCTCACCATTTTGACCGCACAACTCGAACATCAGTTTTGCGATAGTCGCGGTCGTTTCTCGGATACAAGCGTCCCAACTAGGGAACCTCATCCCCGATCGTTCACTTCTGTTTCATCTGCAACCCCATACTTCCGGTTACAAGTAAATCGTTGCAAAGCTGAAGTCGTCAGCTTTTCGTGAAACCTAACCCCGGATAAGTTACTATGTCTGTCTGAGTTATTACGGCCAGATGCAGATAATGTCTGGTATTATATTTCAATAATAAAGGGACAATAATGGCCTACAGAACTGTTTTCTTGGAAGGTAAACTTTAACAGTGGATCCGCACGAAGCCATAGATAAATGTGCAAATATTTTCATTTGAAATCGTAGGAATCACCTTGGCGTTAATCTGCATGGCACGAGCGTGACATTAGGCAGGGACGCAGAACGTTTGTCATAGTGATCAAGCAACAAAATTTCTGACCCATGGCTGCCTCATTGCAGGAGGACTAACGCTGACTTTCCTCGGGGAACCTGATAACTTCTCCAAGTTTGTCGGACGATTACTGTGCTCGGGACGATCCGCATCTTCGGGGCCTATTAATAGTGCAGAGCTGTTGATACACGGGATCGTGCTCCTCTGCTAATGGTGATTTCTGGCACGGTGGTGGCTTAGATTTGACGGGCGTTTTGCGTTCAATATATGGATTACCCGTCGAAGTTCGGGTATAAGAGAAAACCTTATAGCGAAGCCAGGATCATGCGAGCCCTTCCCCCTCTGTCTCTATGGTCAATGGTGATTTGTTTTTACGACACATCCGGTATTCGACCACTATCAACTTGATTACCAATAGGTCCTGCGATCCCCAACTGGGACGGCTCTGCGAGTCAAATTAAACACCCAACATGTTTATTGCACCACTTACACATCAAACGTTCTGACAAATTCGACACCCTAGGCCTTGTTACGCTTGTCTACTCTACGCTTTTCGACGAAAACCATCTTATCGCGTATAAGGTGTAGTTGCCGAACAGTCTTGACGGCTATCACCGTGCACCAACATACTGTGGTAACAATGCCGCCTGCCTCCATTGCACTCGTAGCTCAACCAGATGCAACGTTGATCAATGCAAACTTAAGTCCATATTTCTGTTTCGAATACATATGAAATTGAATTGAATGTGAGACCATTCCCCTGAACCCACCCTGCACACCACCGTGACACGGCTGGCAGTGAAATATTCAACCGGTACGAGCGGGGCAGGGTCCGCGTTTACTACAGTAGGTGTTCGGTACGCCACCGAGGCCTGCACGTCGTTGGAGTGCCAGCCTAACGCGGAGACTTCACGTGGGCGCGAAGATGGACCCACTAACAGCACGCGAGCGCGTGATGGTGACGTCGACTGGGGCCTTTTACAGCAAGCAATGTGCAATGCACTGCTTCAGATATGCACGCAGCATTGTGACGTTCTTCGGAGATCGGTATCTGGTGAGTTTTTGAAGAGGCGAAAAATGGAGCCAGCGATGAAACCCGGAAAGAGCCTGCCACGTGATAAAGAGACATCGACCACGCCACCAAGATGGAATACTTGCTTTGCAACGGCATTTGCCAGCTTGCCCTGCGTGCACGACGACGTGCGCCTGACACAGAGTTGGTGTTGACTTCAAAGGTGAACCACGACAGGGGTACAGTGGCACGTGTTCAACTGAATCGGTGATTGTTTACTGGCGGCACGCGCCCGTCGGTTCGTGTCACACTGTTTTGACACGCCATCCGTTCGTGTCGCATATGGTCTTAGACTTGATTCAAGTAGGGCTTCATACGCCTGGATCCCCAACTAAAAGGGAACATGGGGCATTAGGAGACGGTCGTCGGTACGTGTCGTGTTTTGCACTAGGCCAGCCCCGACCGCAGCTCGCAGCAGTGTGCACGGAGCAGCTCCAGATGGAGCCAGCCTCTGACGAGTATGAGAAAGGCTTACCATGTGCACACCACCAGAGTTAAAATGGGTGCCCCCGTTAGCTGTGCGTGGCAAATACTCGAGGTATCATACGACAACTCGTACGTAAAAATGAGAACAGGTACTACCAAAACAGACGAGGCCAACAAAGACAATGACGAGAACATCATTAAACCTAATGACCTTGGGGCTGCTGGTGCTGCTTGCTGCTGTTGCTGCTGCTGCTGTCGTGGCGAGAACGCCCTGCCCACGACCGAACGAGCGTCGAATAGCACTTGGAAATGAGGCACCTGGAAAGCAAGGGCAATAAAAACACTTGCTGTACGTATAACGTAAATACTCGGTTTTGAAGACACAACCAGATAGTTTTTTTTACTAGTTTTTGTACGGTGCACGTTTTGTGTTCCTTTCAGCAGCGACAAAGAATTTTCACTGCGCGCTTTGCTTGATATCTCATACACCCCCGATGGGTTGAGCTGAGTTGAAATGTATTATGGATAGCTCTCAAAGTGTTATTCTGAATGCGGTTACTAGAGTACTGTAACTCGCTGGGCATCCAACTATAGCGCTCGTGGCGGCGGCGTTGCTGATGGCACGTCAAGGGGGGAAACACGCGCAAGTGTTTATAGCTTCAGCCACCCGCGTGAAAAACGCCGGGAACCAAATATAATTATTTCCCTTTTTTGCTTTGCAGATGCGACGCTATTAAAAAGTTGATACTGAATCGTTTATAGCTGTCTATGACACTCCTCCACTGAATAACGTAGTGTACCCGCTATATAATGTGAGTTGCACTGTAACACCCGCTGCGATATTGTTCGCCATCGTGAGTTTGCTCATCCTTGAAATATAATACGCTTCGGTAGTGATGGTTATGTCGTTTTCGATGTTCACGACTATAACAATTTCGGTATGCCCGACAGGAGACAGGCTCTACCACGAGTGACACCACCCCGATCGGCGCCGCACCCGTGCCCCAGCTGCCACACGGGTCAGCCCTCGATGACCCCGGCAAGAAAGCGGGCGCCGGCGTTGAACTCGGCGAGCGAGGTTCAAGGAAAGGCGGCCTCCACGGGACTGCTCGCTCCGTTCCCTGGAACGGGGCGGATCGGCGCGAGAGGAGGGGTTCACGGCGTATTCCGAGGGCTTTGCCACCCGGGGTCTAACCCCTTCACTAAAAATATAGTATCGCTGTCGCTAGGAACTCGCGCAGCAGGATATTAGTAACTGTCGTCAGCTTGTGTGCATTAGTGGGGAAAACATCACGAAAAAACGTCAACGCCGTGCCCCGAGAACCCCCTCTGCCCTCCCTTCAGGCAGTACACGCGCATGATGGCGAAGACTAGGATCACGGGTTCGAAACCGTGTTGATCACGTTTTTTTCGCGATTTGAGTTGCAGTACGTTTACTATAGAAGTAAATAAAAACTGGATATCCACACCTCTTGTACGTGTAGGGGCAGGTATTTATCATCACAAGGGTCACGGTTTCGAGACAAGTGCACGACTGAAAAATCTTTTTTTTATGTGAGCGTGCAACGAATTAGACAGATAAAATTATGAGAATATGTTGGATAACCACGTAGTAGACGAATAAAATTATGAGAATTTGATGAAAAGTGCTGATGGAAAAGTGCAGACAGATTCAACTGTTTAATCAAGTAAAAAAACGGTCGACGCTTTCTCGCAAGGGGTCACTATCACGAGAGACTTGGTCATAGGCCCAGGCCTTTAAGGCATGCTT
The DNA here is from genome assembly GCA_008828725.1 of Saccharina japonica. Lineage (NCBI taxonomy): Eukaryota > Phaeophyceae > Laminariales > Laminariaceae > Saccharina > Saccharina japonica. The sequence goes on along the minus strand of MEHQ01002915.1, from coordinate 10,485 downwards.
GAAATAATGCCTGAATGACCTTTTCTGAAAACAGCGTGCCTGAACGCGATTTTCGTGCCTATCTTGCCTATCGTTTCTCAGGCACGGCCAGGCATGTCAAAATGACAAAAAAGGCATAAACAATAACGCCGTTATATTGGAACTCCCAAATTTAGGGGAAAGGGGGTTTTTTCTTGTGTTTTTTTTTGCGGTCACGCGCGGTCACACAGTGCACCAGTGTACGCACAGACGCACAGCCAAGGCATCCCGCACGGCCACAGCTCTGCTAACAGCCAGGGATGGTGTCGTCCCAGAGTATCACGATACCACCTTCTGGGTGGCAGGCACCATGCCCGGTGAAGAAGGAAGTACGCACACACCACCAGCAGTTTCGTAGATTGCGGTAGAGAGGGGTCAACGGTCAACACCAATCGTAGTGTGCCGTCAAGTGAGGGTCATTGGGTGATGACGTAGAACAACACTCTTGCTTGGCGTCTTCTGATACGCAGGCTCTTCACGGAACGATGTAGACGAGGCAACGGGCTTTCAATGATTTGGATGGTGCTTTCTTGTGGTTTTTGTGTCCGATGGATCGACCGATCATATCGCTGAAGGGTGATGGGGCAGAACAGAACCAACGCTGGGACTTGATGATTTGCTCGCCCGCGCAAGCACAAGGTTTGGATTCGAAATTGATGATTTATTTATATTAACAGTGCGAATCAAAGCTCGTTTTGTTTCATACATATTATATGAGTTATGGCTTTAGGGCCCGTTTTAACGAAGAAAAAAAAAATCAATGTGGAAAAAATAAAATTCAAATCCGCTTTGCATTAGTCAACACGCGCGCACCAGCACCAAATATTAGGAACGCTCTCTAGGCCCGTTTTAACGAAGAAAAAAAAACAATTTGGAATAAAAAAAAATCAAATCCGCTTTTCATTGGTCAACACGCGCACCAGCACCAAAGATTAGGATCTTGGGGGGTGCTGGTGCGTGTGTTGACCAATGAAAAGCGAATTTGAATTTTATTTTTTCCAAATTGAATTTATTTTATA
>MEHQ01001316.1:42285-53429 GCA_008828725.1 Saccharina japonica | reverse complement strand
GAGGTCCTTGGGCTCGGTGTGGCACTTGGCGACCCTAAGGAGGCCCACGGGCGCGAACATGTCGTCGGAGTGGTTGACGATGACGGTTTCGTCGAGCACCTGCCGGGGTTCATAGGGCGCGTGAATTAGCCCATTCAAAACTGAAAAAAAAATGTCCCACATACACTAATTACAAGTAGTTTGTACCCAAATTCGTGGGACCAGTTCTTACGGGGTTAATTTGATTTTTCGAGTGTTTTTAGGATTTTGAATTTTGTGTGTGTAGTTGTGTAGATGCATCTGTTTTTGGGTTTCATGTGGGTGTTTCTATGTACGGCTTGACACCTGGCATAGCTACGGTGGTTTTATGTGAAACATGTCTAATCCTTCTTATCAAAGTCCAACAATCGATGTAAGTGGTGTTGTCTCTATCGACGACGCGGTAACATACAGACATCAACTTTTAGCTTCTTTGTCAACATAGAAATCACCATCGATATGAATACAAACCCCACGACCAACATTAACACGAGCACCAATAGCAATATCAACATCAACATGAATGTATAAATCAACTTGAGCAATATACATATCAATATCGACACCAATCCCAACATCAACATCAACACCAGCACCAACATCAACAACACTAGCAACATCAAAAGCAACACCAGCACCAACATCAATACGTACATATGCCCTTCGAAGTATACCAGTATGCCAATGTCAGGACCTCAAAACAATCCATCTCATGGCGATTGGGGGCGGAATACAAACACGCCTGCGTGGACGCGAAACCCAGCCACCCAGTCACCGAGCCACACACCCATCCATCTCCCTCCCACCCTCGCCCCTTCCTCCCCTCCCACCTAACCCCTCTCCGCCCCCCTTCTCCCCTTCACCCCCCTCCACCCCCTTACCCCGTCTGTCTCCCACCCACCATCTTTTGATTTTTCTTGTAATTTTTTTTTAATTCGTATCTTTGATATATATATATATTAGCATTTTCGGCACATTTTGGCATATTTGGTAAAAGGTACATTTCACATCTTAACCTATTTCGATAATTTGGACAATATTATCTTATCAGCATATCTTACCTGGGGCGTATATATTATCCCACCATCGCCACCCTTTCCATATATATATATATACTTAAGATAATATTTCAATAAGCAAGTTCAAATCGACTCACCAACCGCCTAACAAAGAGGGGACAGTCGAGCGTCAGCGTCTCGTACTCCCCGCCTTCCCCACACACGTGAAACCCGCACCGCGTGTGCAGCGTCTCGAAGAAAGGCCTCAGTCGGGCCAGGGATCGCCCGAGGTGCTTGGACGGCTCCAACCCAAAGGAAGCCACCTGATAGGGGGTTATAGAGGAGGCGGGGGCGGGGGGGCGTTACTTCATTATCATGTATGGCCGTAGTCGTTGGAAACATAGCACCCTCCATCCTAGAGGCGGGGGTGGCGAGTTAAGGGGGGGGGGAGGTTACAGGGAGAGGGGGGGTACTTCATATTCATTGCGCATGGCGCGTAGTCGTATGACCATTAGACAGGGGAGGGGGGGGGGGGGGGGTCTGCATGTCGTGCACGGCCCGTAGTCGTATGGCCATAGGACCTCGCATCCCTACAATGCCGGGACGGAGCATGTTTGGTGTTTCAGCCAACCAGGCAGAACATCGCGGGGGGGGAGGGTGATGGGGCGTAATGGGAGGGGGGGGGGGGGTGTACTCAATATTATGCATGGCCGTCGTCGTATGACCATATATAGACCCTCGCATCCTTACAATGCCGGGGCAGAGGACGAAACACAAAAACAATAACCAACACACACAACACACACAAAATACACACAAAAAAACTGAAACTAACGTACCTAAACACGAAAACACGATGAACGCAATGAACACAATAAACACAGCTGACGTATTTTGAACAATTTTTTGTAGAAACACACAAAAAACACACACACACAAAACGACGAAAACACAAAAACAATACGTACACAAAAACACAGAACAAAACACAAAACGGAATAAACACACAAACCAAAATGACGCACCTTGACCAAGACGGCGTCGACGCCCGCGTCCACCATCTCCGCCAGCAGCTCCGACTGGGGCCGCCTCCAGAGGTAGGCCAGGGAAGTCAGCCCCAACCGCCCGCACACGTTCTCAACGCGTGTCCGCTGGTAGTTTGATAGGATTGCCCCCGACCCTACTCCCACCACGCCCGGAAAACGCTCCTAAGTACATCGGACGGTGCAGCAGGACAGGACAGGACAGGACAGGACAGGACAGGACAGGACAGGACAGGACAGGACAGGACAGGACAGGACAGGGAAGGGCAGGACAGGACACGAGGGGTCGTTGTCAGTGAGGAGGGAAGGGCGGGGTGGGCGGGTTCATTGGGAGGGTTCGGTCGTTGGCGGCTTATTCCAGTGGGAGTCGAACGTTCGCCCTATTATCATACCATGCGTGTTATGCAAATGAATTTCTGAGTCTGACGTACGCGTAGAGCCTATAAAAGATAAAAGTGGCTTATTGTTGTTGCTATTACTGTGATTGGTCTCTCTTTTTTGTTTTTTTTAGGTGCAGTTTTGGGTTTGGTGTTGCCTTTGCCTTCGGTTTTGGTTTTGGTTTTGGTTTTGGTTCAACTTGGGGTGTTGGTTTTGGCTTAGGTTTTGGTTTTGGTCGTGTTTTGATTCAGCGCATAGCGTGCGGAACAGCCTAATGCTCACCTTGACCTCTTTGAGGAGAAGGAACAGGTCTTCCACTTCGTCGTCCTCCGTCGGAAGGTACTGCAGGGACTGGTTCACCGCCCGTCCTACCAGCTCCCTGATTTTTCATGTTCAATTTTCATTTTGAATTTTCATTTTGAATTTTCATTTTTCATTGTCAATCTTCATTTTCAATCTTCATTTTCAATCTTCATTTTCAACTTTAATTTTCAATTTTCAGTTCCAACTTTCAGTTCCAATGTTCAGTTCCAACTTTCAGTTCCGACATTCGAATACCCCTGTTTTCTTTTAATTTTTTTGCCTGCAACAGGGGAAGATTTCAGCACTTTCTTCCCTCGTCGACTCTCGTCAAATTGTATATATGTACTTGTACAGATCCTGCACAACGTCTCGTAGCGGCAGTTAGGATCTAGATGATCTATCTGTAGGTTATATATCTGTATATTATCTATCTGTAGAAGATCAATATGTACATGACGTATCTGTAGATTATCTATCTGTAGATTATCTCTCTTTCGATGATCTGTCTGCAGATTATCTCTCTGTAGATTCTCTCTGTAGATGATCTATCTGTAGATTATCTATCTGTAGGCGATTTATCTGTAGATGATCTACCGAGGTGTGAAACTATCCGACCAACGAAATCACCAACCAACCTGCGGATGAGCGGCTTCCCGAAACACTCCGCTTGCGCCTCAATGGCCGTGTGAGCCGCAGACTGGTACATGAAGCTATCCGCTTCGTCCGACGCTGCCGCCGGGGGGTAGAGGTTCGCGAGGCAGACCAGCTCGTGCCCGTGGCGAACACACTTGGAAGGCGGCACGAGGAAGGGGGTAGGGTGACACAATATGAAGCAGTAGGTAAAGGATAACCTAGAAGGCGACGCAAGAAGGGGGGGGGTATTCGATATTCATGCATGGCGGTAGTCATAAACCTTCGCATCCCTACAATGATGGGACGGAGCATTTCGGGTTTGGGGGGGGATAAAATAAACCAGTACGTACAGAAAAAACAGCACATCATGCAGCATGTAGTGAAGGAGTGGCGGACGTACTTGGGAGGCGGTACGAGGGAGGAGACAGGGGGGCAGAACACATGTTTGTGATACAACATGAGATACTGATACTCACAGTAGCGTGGTTAATAACAAGAACATAATGTGAAAAGCATTCCGTATTGTACATAAAGTACGAACATGTACGGCAGAACCAGGCCCGACGTGCAAACAGCGGCGAGTGCACTCGGAAATCAAAGGAAGACGACACGAAGAAGGGGCCAGCGGGATGCAACACGTTAGCGAGTGTTGTTGTTGTTGTTGTTGTTGCTGTTGTTGATGTTGCTGTTGTTGATGTTGATGTTGTTGTTGTTGTTGTTGTTGTTGCCGTTGTTGGTGGTTCGTAGTAGTAATCAGACCCCCAAGATGGGACCAAAATTCCATACGTATACATCTCCGTATGTTTGCACACCACACTTGGTTGTGATGGCTCTTGTTCTACTACCGTAAATACCCTACTCAAGTCATCGCTGACTTACAATACTTATTTAACTTCGTAGTTCGAACAAATTATATGCGAGAAAAAAAACGGACTGCTGTGGGCACGCGCGATTGTTTTATTTTGGACAAACCCAAGCCATTGCGTTATGTATAACGCCCCTTTGGGACGGGCCCCTTGTAAGGGATACCACTCTGGGCGGAAATATAAGGACCATTTGTACATCAATATCAAGACCAAGCGGTCCTTATATTGACGCCCATAGTGGTATGAGGGATATAAGGGATATCAACCAAAACACATGGATAACTTTGGTGCCGCCTACCCGTCGTCTTCGAGCAGCGTGAGCATTCAGCAGCAATACGGGTACTGTACGTATATAGGATCATGTTGCGCCCGGGCCGTACGACTCATTTTTTTTTTGCCCATCCCATTTACTATCTTCGCCCATCTTTTCTCTCTCCCTCTTTAGTCGTGACTCAGATCCGGCGTCACTACTGTAAGTAGGCCCTTCTCCCCTTCCCTCCCCACTACGGTACGTGCCTTGCATTTTAATCGCGAGAAGGTTTCAGCGCTTTCTTCCCTCGTTGACTCTCGTCAAATGGTGTCTACCCACGCTAAAGTAGAAGCGCTCTCGACAGCCAACTGGTGTCATTTAAGAACAAAAATCTCCGTACGGAGCCTCGAACCTCTAACTCAACGTTAGCATCCTCCGTTGGTTAACTGCTTGACCACCGGGGCGTTCTTGCATTGCAACCTCACTGCAACTCGGACACCAATCTGTATTACCCCCCAACCACACAGCGGTAGCCATTGTTTGCTCTAATATTTCGTCATTTTTTTGTTATCCTCGATTTTCCTCTCTAAATTCTCAAGAGAGTTAACCTATAAGCTCTGCGTGCGAGTTCAAGAGTTCCAAACCCGAACTGAGCGGGGGGTCCGGAGAGGGCTTCGGGCGACGGTCAGTGGGCGTAAACCTCTCGGGCGCGTTCAACGCCTACCGGTAGAGCTGTGAGTCACGAGTAATAATTGCTGATACTAGCCAACTAATTGGCTTTGGTCGGCAAGTCGGCTGGCGCGACTAGCCAACTAATTGGCTTTGGTCGGCAAGTCGGCTGGCTAACCAGCCGACTCAAGCTAGGCAGGTGAAGCTACGTAGCCAAAGCAGCCCTTCCCCGTCGAGGGCCTCTCAAATCAAAAGTGTGTTTACGTATCCTGCATTGAACTATCCTTCCTACGAGTATGGAAACCCAATAAGTCGGATAGTTGGCATCTCCGGGAAACGACTAACTTAATACTCCGACTAATAACTATCAGGGAACTACTGCTGTAGTTGGTGGCTTAAGTCGTGCCGACTCACAGCTGTACCTATCAGAGGGTTAATTTTTATATTTTCCCAGAAAGACGGCGACCTTCAGCGGCTTGGTATGAAAAGGAAATAATGAAACCTTGCGAGTATTACAGCAGCAGTACAATATTACAGACGGCGCCCACTCCGCACGTAAGCACCACGGGACTGCGTTGTTGTTGTTTCCGAAGAACCAGCTCGCACCCACCAGCATGTATACCAGGTACACAGTAATGAGTGCGCAAGGCAGCAAATAGCACACAGCAGCACGGCAGTAGCACAGCAACAGCGGCAGCACAGCAGCAGGACAGCAGCAGCAAGAGGCGACACAAAGCAGTACAGCGGTACGTAGCAGCAGCAAAGCAGCAACACAGCAGCGAAGCAGCAGCACAGCAACACAGCAACACCGCATGCCCCGACACAGCACACAAACAGAGCAGCAGCAGCAGCAGCAGCAGCAGCAGCAGAGCCGCGCAGCGGTAGCATAGCAGCACAGCACAGCAGTACGAGTAGCAGCACAGGGCAGAGCAACGCAGAGCACAGAGCAGCAGCAATCGCAACACAGCAGCACAGCAACACAGCAGCAGCAGAGCAAGCACAGCAACAACGGCAGCATACCAAAGCACTAGCAGCACATCAACACAGCGCAGCCGAAACACACCAAGGCACCAGCACAGCATCACAGTACCATAGCATAATACCACCAACAACACCGCACAGCACAACAACACAGCAGCAGAAACACAGCAGCAGAAACACAGCAGCAGCGACACAGCAAGCAGCAAGCAGAAGCACGGCAAGCAGACAGAACAGCAGACAGCGCACCTCCATGGTGTTGTAGCAGCTATCCTTCCCCCCGCTCACAAGCGCGACGAACTTCATCGCGAAAAGCCTGCCTCCCCTTCAACAAGGCGCAATCAATATGGTGAGTCAATATCCTGCTGCACTGCTGTGCTGTCGTGCTGTGCTTCGCTGTGCTGTGCGCGGTGCTGGGCACGTCTGGCCGTCTCTCGTTGAAAATAATCCCCCCGCACCTGTATCATATCCGCTATTAGAACCTTTTGGAACTCCATTTTTTTATGTAAATCGAAAATCGAGAAAGGCGACATGCTGCAATCAAGCTCCGCCACCCAGCCCTCTGCGAGGCACCGATGACTGTGGACCAAGAAGATAACGATGGGGTCAGGCTCCATGGTGAGAAAAAATAGACCACCATGCTCCCAATTGCAATCTGCAAGGAGTCTTTTGGCTGGCGTTATCTGTTGCCGCAAGTCACTCGCCTCTCATTTTGTTGATACCAGCTCTGGTACGCTCGTGCCAATGAGCGGTATCATCTGTGCAGAAGTACAGAAGTCGAGCTCAAGCTCGTACAATACAATATGACACATGCATCCAGTCTTTAGTCTCTCGTATGGGCGAAGCTGTGAGCTATTGTCATGTAGAGTGTCCATCCGTGTTCACAAGAAGGCCATGCAAGGGGTTAGTCTCCATCTTGACTTAGCCTACCGTGTCCCCGATTCTTGTGTACCCTCTGCGTTTGCGCATTCTTTTTGTCACTGCTTTTCTTGCGTCTTTGTGGCAATCCAGTTCGTACTGCTGCTGTACCGGTACCCGGTACCCGGTACGTACTCGTACATAGTACTTGTCGACTGCCAGCACCAGCGGGTGAGAAGTCAGCAGCAGTCCTTCTACCGGTATCATCGAGCAGTCTCTACCTTGCACACCTTGGTACAGCAGTCGTGGTGGTACAGCAGTACTACATAACAACAACTTGGCGCAAAACAACCCCCCCCCCCCCCTCCTCCGTCCGCCATTCCCCCCTCCCCGGCTTCCTAACCGCCCCCCCAACCCCCAACCCTCCTCTCCCCTCCACCTCCCCCCCCACCCCCACCCCCACATGACCCGACACGATGTTAACCATGAAACAAACAAAATAACAAAGTTGGTGGGTTGGCGAGAGGGGTTGACCCGAAGGACCTTGAGGCGCTCCTCGCCCGAGCCCTCCCCGCTGGCGCCAAGCCTCGTGCGGAGATCATGCGCGACGCCACGACGGGAATCGAGCGGGGTTTCGGCTACGTGAGCGTTCCTGGGGGGGAGGGGGTCGGGGCGGCGGCCCGGCGGGCGATCGTGGCGTACAACGGGACCAGGTGTGTCTGTGTGTGAGAGAGAGGGAGAGATAGGAATAGAAGGAGAGATGGAGAGAGAGCGAGGGGGGGGCGGGGGGGGGGCAGAGAGAGAACGCTTACGTGCTTCGCGGCTTTGTCTGTGTTGTCTGTGATGAAAGCTATATATTTCCTTGTCTGCGTGAACCCATTTTTCCGCCATCGTAAGTGCCCTCGACTGTTCTATTTTCAATTATATTTTGTGTTGAAAAACCCTGAACGATTGACCCCCCGAGTACGGCCACGAGTATCGATATGTAACCGGAACACAAACGGCCTCGGTCTGCGCTAATTTCCACCTCCTGGCGTGCCGTGTGTGTCGAGCTCCACGATTTGGACGAAAACACTCTCACCCTCCACCACCACCACCACCACCACCACCACTAGCGCCACCAACTCCACCCTCACCTCCGCCGCCAACACCACCATCACCGCTACCACCACCCCCACCCCCACCCTTTCTGGCTTACCGCCACCACACCCACCACCACCGCCGCCGCCGTCGCCGTCGCCACCACCGCTACCGCCCCGTCGCCACCACCGCCGCCGCCATGCCACTTCCCTCACCACCACCCACCCCCCCCTTCTACCAACCCACCACCGCCACCGCTACCCCCACCTCCACCACCACCGCCTTTACCGGCTTGCCGCCTTAACCACCGCCACCACCACCACCACCACCGCCATCATCACAACCACCACCGCCACCACCACCACTGCCGCCCACCGCTTGTCTTTCCACGAGCACCGCCTCTTCGTAAAGCATCGTCCTTTTTTGTTTTTCGTTTTTGTTTTCCCCCCATGAAGGTGGAAGGGGAACAGGATCAAGGTGAGCATAGCCAAGGGGGACTACATGCAGAGGCTTAAGGGGGAGTGGGAGGAGGCAGCGAAGGCCGCAGAAGCCGCGGCAGCGCTCCGAAAGGGAGCGGTGCTCAGGAAGGGGACGGGGGAAGAGGAGGATGAGGCATCTCGAAGCACTGAGGGGTTGGGATCGGAGATTGGGGTGGCGGCAGGGGTGGTGGGGGCGGGGGCGGCAGGGCATGCGGCTTATAAGGCAAGGCCTTCGCTGCGGCTTCGACGGAGGCCCGGTGAGATTTTGCCTTTGGCTTAGTTCCCACTCACAGCTGTACTCACGTCTTAGTTGGGAGGAGTTAGAACAGGATAAGATTGCAGTGGTGTACCTGGTAAAGGTTTTATCTATTGGTAGAGCTGTGTGTCTGCAGGATTTTCACGACTAGTTACTGTTACGTAGGTGCCGTTCACCAACTAACTAACTAACCGACTTTAATCGGCAAGCTGGCTGGCGAAGACAGCTGACACCCAGTCGGACTTGCCAGCTTAATTCAGGCGAGCGAAGCGAGCCAAATCAGCCCTCCCCAACCGAGGGACCCCTGCCCAAATATTTAAAACTTGTATCCCGTATTCAACAATCCTTCCTACAAATACGTATGGAAACCCAGTGTAAATCAGATAGTCGGCACTTCCGGAAAACGACTATTGGTCCGACTTAATATCTAGTTGGTGGCTTAAGTCCTCTCGTGTCGACTCACAGCTCTAGGTTCAGCTGGATGGCCAGCCAACTTTTGCCGACTTAAATAAGTCGAGCGAAGGGAGACACCGGTCAGCCCTCCCCGGCCGAGGGGGGCCCCGCCCAACGAAAAAGCAAAAAGCGTATCCCGCATTCAGCAACCCTTCCTACAAGCATGGAAACCCCAATACGTCGGATAGTCGCCACCTCGGGGAAACGACTAACTATTATTACGAGGGGGGCATAGTAAATAGGACCAAATATTGTTCGTAAAAATAGGGAAAATGTATAGGTTTTTGTGTGTACCGTAGGTCCTATTTACTACATTAGCCCACCCTGTAATAGTACTACTCGTAACTACAGTAGCTGGTGGCTCAGGTCGTGACGACTCGCAGCTCTAGGGATAAATAACCCTCTTACTGCTTGGCAAATGTCCCCACTGCTGTAGTTTTCAGGTAGGTTTTCCCCCCAAGGGGGGTTGTGCGGTTGCAGATAAGTTTTCACACGTTTGACAGATAGATCATCTACAGATAGATCAGACAGGCCGTCTGCAGATAGATCAGACAGATCATCTACATGTATAGATCAGACACACCATCAACAGATAGATCAGACATATCATCTACATATAGATCAGATAGATCATCAAAAGATAGATCAGACATATCATCTACATATAGATCAGATAGATCATCAAAAGATAGATCAGACATACCATCTACAGATGAATCAGACATACCATCTACAGATGAATCAGACAGATCAATCAAAAGATATATCATACAGATCATCTACAGATATATCAGACAGATCATCTACATATAGATCAGACATATCATCTATCACCTAACATGCCGTTATGATATGCTGTGCAGGATCTGTATAGTACAGATCCGATTCACGAAACGTGTCTTAGATCATGCAGGTAACACTCGTACTCCCACCCGGCAACATGACGAGCTAGATCATACAAGATCGGTAACATATCTGCCTTGGAATATTTAGGTCATAAAAGTGGGAATAATCTATATCATCTATGCGAGGTGTACAAGTGTTGGCGTGCTGCCCCCCGCGTTCTCCCGAAAGCGGCAAAAGCCAAGCAACACGAGACCACAACTTGAAAAGACAAGCACAACACACGCACGAAATAAGAACGATTTTTGCGACAAATCTGCAAAAGCCCATGCAAAAACAATATCGAAAACAGAAACAAAAAAACATAATCCAATTAATTCAAACTACACACGAAAATTGTCGACAGCGAAGTAACTCTTCTTTTTCTTTCTAAAGCAAGAACGAGTACAACAACCACTCAATCCAAAAAGTAAATACAAATAAAAAACGATACTCGTACATACCTCCTCGCGAAAACAGATTATAAGCAAAATCTAAAACTGAACTAAAAGCGTTTTTTTTTATAAAAAATTGTGCCTGTTACCGGCGCGGTGCCTTGTAATATGTCCGGCAGGGGAACGGATTATCCTCGTGGACCCGACGCCAATCGCCTGGTTGAAGCCCCAGCGACCCCTAGCAGGCTGGCAGAAGGAGAAGGAGGAGAAGAAACAGGCAGCAGCAGCGGCGGCGGCGGCAGGGGATGGGGATGGGAAGGGAGAGGGGCAGGCGGGGGGGGGGGGGGGGGGGGGGAGGGGGGGGGGGGGGGGGGGGGGGGGCGGGGGGGGGGGGGGGGGGGGGGGGAAGGGGGGGGGGGGGGGGGGGGGGGGGGGGGGGGGGAGTGCCTGAGCCGCACCGCAGGAAGAGGGGGGTGTTGGGTTGCCGGCAGCGATTGGTTTTCCCGGGTAGGGAGGCGACGTGCTCGACCAAGTGCCGGGACCTATGGCGGAGGCATTTGCAGGTAAATATTCCGGTTATAACTGCCCCCCCCCCTCCCTACCCC
>MEHQ01001316.1:13608-34978 GCA_008828725.1 Saccharina japonica | reverse complement strand
CTGCCCCCCCCCCCCCGTCCTCCCTTCCTTCCTCTCTCACCGACACGCACTTGCTCGCACGTGCATGCATGCATTTCGTTTCTTTTGCACCCGTCATTTAGCGCTCCCTGAGCGTTTTGGCCGCGATGTTTGGCGGCAGTATTGGCAGCGGCGGCGGCGGCGGCGGTGCCACGCGTATGGCATCGTCCGTCGAGGGGAAGCAGCCGCCGACTGCGGAAAAGGGAGAGGGAGACAAACTTGAGGAGAAGAGGGAAAAACAGGCAGAGGAGGAGGAGGAGGAGAAGGGAGAGGAGGGGAAGCAGGCGGAGGAGGAGGAGGAGGAGGGGGAGGAAGGGCTAGCGGTCGCCGACCAGCAGCGGTTCATGGCGCACATTCCCAAGCTCACCGATATATTCAAGGTGCAGGACAAGATTAGCACGAAAAAGAACAAGGAGGAGAAGGATAAGGACAAAAGCTTTAAGGTCGCATCTCTTTTCGGAGGCGGCGGCGGCAGCGGCGGCGTTGCCTCCGTGGAAGCGGGAGAGCCATCGGGGGCGGCGGCTGGAGCGGGGGCGGGAGCGGCGCCAACGGGTGGAGGCTTCTCCTTTTCCTTTGGGGGGGGTGACGGCGGCGGCGGTGGCGGGGGTGGGGACGGGGGGGAGGGAGGCGATATTGGCATCACTGAGACCGCTGCTGCTGCTGCTACCGCTACCGCTGTTGGCGCTACGACTGGCGCGACTGCTGCTGCTGCTGGGGATGATGCTGCTGCCGCTGCTGGAGATACTGTTGCTAAAACTGCTGCTGATTCTTCAGCAGGACAGGAGATCGGCGGCGGCGGCGGCGGCGGCGGGAGTGACGCCTCTCACGAGGCGGGGACGATGCTGTGGCGTCCCCTGGGCGAGGTTGTCGCAGTCGGGGCGCGCTTCTTGAGGGTCGGCACTAGGGAAGACGTGGAGGCCGCCTGGCTAGGGGATCGGCGTGCGTTAACCCAGGACTTCAAGCGGAAGCACAAAGACGCTGTCAAAGGAAGACGGGGCGGGTCCGGACGTGGCGGCGGGGGCGGGGGGGTTTCGAAGAGGCGAAGGGCGTGATCGAGGGGGGGTGGGGCGGAGTGAATGGGGTTGGTGGGGGCGGGGTAGGGGGCGGGGGGCGGGATGCGGAGGGGGGGGGGGGGGGTTTCGAAGAGGCGAAGGGCGTGATCGAGGGGGGGTGGGGCGGAGTGAATGGGGTTGGTGGGGGCGGGGTAGGGGGCGGGGGGCGGGATGCGGAGGGGGGGGGGGGGGGTTTCGAAGAGGCGAAGGGCGTGATCGAGGGGGGGTGGGGCGGAGTGAATGGGGTTGGTGGGGGCGGGGTAGGGGGCGGGGGGCGGGATGCGGAGGGGGGAGGGGTGTATTCATGTCGTGCACGGCCGTAGTCATATGACCATAGACCCTCGCATCCCTACAATGCCGGGACGGGAGGGGGGGTGTACTCATGTCACATGGCCTTAGTCTTATGACTATAGACCCTCGCATCCCTAAAATGCTGGGACGGAGCACGTCAGGTTTTCACCGACCAGAGAGAGAGGGGGGGGGGGGGGGGGGGGGGGCGTACTCATTTGTTGCTTACCTTACAATAGCCATTTGACCGTTGAACGGTGGCGTGGCGTGGATTGTGGCCTGCTTTTTTACAAGCTGATTTTTTTCCTCCCTAGCTGCTTTGCTTTTTCGTTTGTCTCTTCGTATCGAGGGACTGGCTGCTTGGCGGGCTTTGGGAGGCAGGAAGGCGGTCGTGCCGCTTCAGCTTGTTGCGCCTCTTTAACAAAAAGTCGAGAATGGAGGAACGGACGCATGCATGCATGCGTGGATTGATTGACTTTTTTCAGGTGTAAATGAAGCGAAAGGTCGGTGTTGCTAAGGCAGCTTGCAAGGGTGACTGTCGACCAACATGGTCGAACGCCGGCCGCCGTATTTATGTGTGGTAATTTAAACATGAAAGGTGTAACACACACTATCAAACCGCACTGCTGTTGCTGCTGCTGCCGATACCTATCGTATTACCTAGACTACAACTGTTTTTACATGGAATCGCCTGGGTTATAACCCCAGCCTCGATCTAACCCCCCCCCCCGTCTATTTTTTGCCCTGGGCAGTGACGGGATCCGTGCTGCTGGTGTGGTGTGGTCTCGTGTGCTCGACGGATGGCCGAAGCTCACCAATAGAGTACTGCAACAGCTGTACAGCAGTAGTACTACTTCGTACTACAATATCTCCTGCTTGTTCTTCGTTGTAGTCTATGATATGCTGCCAGCGCCCAGCCGTAATAAAGGCTGAACCAGCCGGGGCGACTGGCTGTGACTGGTGTTTCAAAAACTTTAGCTGTTCAGTTCGACCGATTATCGAAGGGCCATCCCTAACGAACAAAACAAAACACGGTTCTTGAGGTTTTCGTCATGATAATCGTGATTTTGTATGTCACGCTTCACGACAAAAAAACTCACGATTCATGACGCCAATGTTTTGTTTAGCTTTTCCCTGAAAACACAAAATCTCGATTCGTGACATTTTGTCGTGGCTCGAAATAGAAATGCGCCTGATCAAAGGAACTACATACAGTAGTAACCCACGCGGCACCAATGGTATCGGAAGGCCGGTACAGGGGCATGACAGACTCTGCTTGGTACGCCGATTGTGGACAGCAAGCGGGTGCCTACGAAGACACTGCTGACTACGGACTAACGAGCACATAGCGGCCACGAAACGTCGAGGGGGAGGAGACACAGCGCGAAGAAAAAGCGAAATTAATCTGAGAATATCACGGGCCAGGCCGGGTAGATGACAAGTCAGCAAGACTGGAATCTCGCGGACCGGGCCTGGCCGACGGTGCGTGAGGTTGGAATCTCGCAGGCCGGGTCAGGCCTCGGCCCGTGACCCACCCGCGAGAGACCCAAATCCAAAAACCACGATCGAAAAATCACGGTCGAAAAAACATGGAGTTTTTTGTTAGCCGAAACGGAGACTACTGTAAACTCTTTGAGCGATTCAGAACCTTGACAAGCTAACCGCAACTACGTAAAACTTTTAAAGAGACCTGCAGGACGTACAACTAACCAAGGAACAGCGTGGTCCCTCCACTGTTTCACGCGTGACGTGCTCCCATTGCTTCGAACAGGTGGTGTGGTGCCATGTTAATGGTGTGGTGCCGTCATTTGATGCTGCCTTGACCGTTGCGGCTGAATTCAATAGGTAGCGCTCCACGGACACGCTAGCTACATTTCCGGTCGTCGATAATCTATAATCACGCTCACGACACAAGAGTACGCATAAACTCGGGCTGCTGCATGACATGAGTCCCCCGCCTCCTTGCGACACGCCTGACACCTCACGGCGCTTCGAACTTGGGGCAAGTAATGTGGTCGATGACAACCCGACGTGCTCCGTCCCTGCATTGTAGGGATGCGAGGGTATATGTGCATACAACTACAGCCATGCATGCCATGAGTACCCCTCTCTCGCCCCCCTCTCCCGCCGACCACCCGACCACTGCGTGGTAGGTTCATTGACGAGGCAAAGCTGCCACCGACCATCTTGCGCGACCAGGTAAAAAAAAAAAAACAGCACAGCACAGCACGATTAAAATACAATAACAAACCATGACGACGCCAACAACACAAGGGGGTCCCGCAAAACAAGACCAACGTATACACACCCAGAGCAGCAACAGGTTCCCGCAACCTACACCCAGGGGTAGTACGGCAAACCCCACAATACAGCGCAACAAATGCGTTAACAAAAAAAACAAAAACACATCAAAAGTAGGGCGTTATGTACAGCTATCATACTGTTGTAACACGCCACAGCAGCCACCGCAAGCAAAAACTTGCAAGGTCCTTCGTTCAGAGGAGGGACAGGTCCCGCCCTAGATATGTATTGACCCTTTTACTAGTGTACTGTACATAAAGCAAAATCTGACTCTAATTCCAAGTGCTATGTACCCACGATGGGAGAGCGGCCCTAAAGAGGCTAAACTAACACCACCAACATTATCAACAACAACAACAATAGGCAACAGCACACGCCGTCAGTAATCGCCGCCCTCGTCAAAACCACGCCGCATTGCCCCCCCTCTGGCCCGCCCTTCCCCCGCCCGCGCACCCGAAAATTGCCGGACCGCGCTACCTCTACCACCGCTACCATAACTACCGCGGCTGCTGCGGCCGTGGCTGCCACCGCCGCTGGTACTGTCGGGTAAGGTCCCTCTTCTCCGTGCCCCCCCCGTCCCCCCCCATGACGATCCCTCGGAATGGAACTCCCCGCTCCTGTTTTCCTGGGGTACAGCCGCCGCCGCCGCCGCCGCGCTTACGGCTGGTGCCTGTCGATGTCGTTGTCGTTGCGGTTGTTGCTGCGGTAGCTGGGGCGAGGAAGACATGTTAGTAGCCTCGGCGCGGTATCCTCTGCTTCTTCCTCCTCCCCCTCCTCTTGAACCCGCGAGTTCGTTCCCCTCCTGAGTTTACCAACGTTTCCCGGAACAAGCAAAACGGACGCACGACAAATATTTGTAGAGGTGACCTTTCAAAAATTATGTGTACCAATCCGCCGGAGAAATGACACAAAAACAAAAAGCTTCGCATAGCATATATGTATACACCAGGATATAGATTACAGTAGGTGGACCCTTTTTAAAGGACTCCGTGATACGGGGAAAACGGTTTATAAGGGACCTCGAATTTCTGCGCATCGTTTTAGCCCACTATTGGTTTTACTGGACCCGGTGCCAACTCTGATAAGGGACGTCGGTAGATAAGGGGACCTCCAATCCCGAACCCACTATTAATAGGGGCCCTTAAAAGGGGCTTCTTCCTACTGTATGAATACCGGGATATTTTCTTGCACGCATGCGGCATCAAGGTCAAGCAAGGGCCGGTCAGTTTTCCACCCAAAGCTTCGTATAATACCAGGAATTATACCTTATTAATAGGGTATACATTATTGCACGTAGTGGCATCAGGATCGAGGGCGGTTAGGTTCCCACCCAAGAGTTCCACTTAAGAGCTGACAATCTTGCTCGTACAGCCCCCCCCCTCTCTCTCTCTCTCCCTCTCTCTATCCCTATCTCTCGTGGCTGTGTGGTATATACCGTTACGTAGGGGAAGTGCAACATCATGCTCAAGGTTGGTTCAGCTTCGACCAAGAAATATTACATGCAGCTGATAACCTACAGCAGAACCTTGTTCGCACAGGTCTCTTGTGGCTGTATAATACCGATACGAGAGGGAAGCTACACAGGCATAAATACTACTGTTCGTAGGGGTCGTACTACCCCACCTCCAGATCGTCGATCAAATCCAGCAAGGACCCGTCGAAGAAGCTCTCGCTCTCCCCAGTCACCGACACCTGGCCGCGGAACCGAAACGTATTCCGATTCCGATTCGAATGCCGATTCGGATCCGGATTCGAACAGGAGATCAGACGCAAATTCGGACAAAGAACAAAAGTCGCCACACGCGCGGTAGGAAAGGAAATGAGGGAACGAAGTGAGGCGGAGGAAAGACGGATGGGGGAGGAGGGGGCGGGGAATAAGCGGCTGAGGGACGGGGAAGCCGAATGAGGGACGGGGGGGGGAAGAAGGGAGGGGAGGGTTGTGGCGTAATTCATGCATTGTACCGAGGGTTAGACACCATTTTATCGCCCCGACCTTGCTTTGCGGACAAAGACCTCGCCGGTATTGCGAAGGGGCGGGTGTTCGTGAGAGGCTTGGGTGGAAACCACGCGTTCTCCGCCCCGCCTGGGTGTCTCAATTTCTTGCGTTCTGCTACTCCAAGCGACAGCTCCACGCGACAGTGGGAAGGCTGCAACAGTAAGCTCTGCAAGCGATGTACGCGAACAAGCGTGGGGGGCACTCAACGGCTCCAAGCAACGACTCTGATGTATTGCGGCAGACCCGAAAAAAATACCGACAACTCACCCCACAACGCGGTAGGCACGAGGCCACCGCCACGCCGCGTCCAGTTCGGCTCTTGACACACCGTGAGTCTCCGCCCCCCCCCCCCCCCTCCCCAACTCTATGTCTCTCTTTGTCTGGCTTTCTGTCCGTATTTGTTTGTCTATCGCCCTGTCTCCCTGATTATATATATATATATATCCCTGTCTGGCTGGCTGGCTGACTCTATATATCTCTCTCCCTCTCTCCACCAGTTTTTCTCTCTCTTTATATATCTTTCTTTCTCGTAACGTATCTCTCTCTCTCTTCCCCCCTCTCCCTCTCCCTCTAGTCTCCTTCTTTCTCTCTCTCGCAGTCTTACCTCACCCCTTTGACCATCAGAAAGCACCGTCACGCCCGGCTCGAAATGTCCTCTGGTCTCCAGCCCCCGCTGCCGTCCCTGCGGTGCACCGAAAGAGTGCGATAAATCACGCACCGAGGGCATCTCCTCGCCACTTCTTAACGTGTTTCCGTTTCCGCTTCTGCGTCTGTTTCCGCTTCCGGTGCTGGTTCCGCTTCCGATTTCATCTCCGCTTTCGTTTCCACCTCCGATTCCGATTCCACGTCTGTCTCCAGTTCGGTGTCCGGTTCGGTTTCCGGTTCGGTTCCCTGTTCGGTTTCCTCTTCCGCTCTCGTTTTCACCCCCGCCTCTGATTTCGTTTCCTTTTCTGATCCCGCCTCCAATTCCGCCTGCGATTCCAATTCTGCCTCCGATTGCATTTCCGTCTCTTCCCTCTCCTCCGATTCCGATCCCGTTTCTGGTTTTGCTCTCGCCTCCACTTTTATTTCCACGTCCGTTTCTTCCCTCGCTTCCGCCTCCGAGTGAGTTTCTGTTTCTGCCTCCGCCCCCGACTTCATCTCCCATTCCGCTCGCGTTTCTGCCTGCGCCTTGCCGGTATTGGGCGGAGTCGGCATGAGACGGCGCGGAAGAAGAGTAGGAGGAGGAGGAGTAAGACGACGAAGACGAAATTCCTCCGTGTGTAGTGCCTCTCATCAGCTCTTGTTTTTGTCGCGGTTGCACCTTTTGCTTTCGCTGCTGCTGCTGCTGCTGCTGCTGCTGCTGCTGCTGCTGCTGTCCGGGCCACGTTTCACCCCGCGCATCGGCAGGTCTTCGGCTGGCGGCTCTGTTGCTGCTGCCGCCGCTTCCACCACCACCGCCGCTACCACCACCACCACCGCCGCCGCCACTACCACCACCACCACCACCGCCGCGGTTGCGGCTGCTAGCGGCGGGACCCTGCGCGTCGTCGCCGTTTGCGGACGACCATACATCACTCACGGAGCTCCAGCTCACTCGGAGTTTGATATCGCCGACCCGCTCACCCCCCTCCCCCCTCGTGGCACCGCCTCCAGCGGCACCACCGAAACGAACGACCCCCTCCCCCCTTTCTTGTCGCTCTTCCCCGGCGTGAAGCGTGCGCGGGAGGCGTGCCCCCCTCGCCCCCTCCTTGCTGACCGGTTCTGGAAAACCTAGCTCGGGGAGCGCTCCTGCGTCTCCGTGAACAGCGCCCGAGTCTTCGAACCAAGTTTGCGGGTGTCTGGCCGTCGTTCGGGAAGTGCGAGTGCCGACGAGCCTCCGGTTACTCGGCAGCGGCGGCGGAGCCTGCTGCTGTGATGGCTGCGATGGTGGCGGTTGTGATCGCGGTGGTGAGGGTGGTGGTGGCGGCTGCGCCGGCAGCGGCAGCTCGGGCTGGCCGTGTCCGTCGTCGATTCTCCATCGTGCGCTGTACCCCCTAGGCCTTTTTATCTCCCCGTCGCCAGTATCTTCCGGGAATGAACGCTCCCCGAGACCACCTCGAGCGCTACCACCTCGTATTGTCGCGGTGTTCCCGATTTTTCCGCCATCCCTGCCGTCGCCGTTGCTGCTGCTACTAACGCCGCTGATGTTGCTTCTAATGCTCTCACTTCTCCAGCCTTCGTCTAGCCCGTTCTCGCTTCCACCTTCTTCTAATCCTCCTCCTCCTTTTCCGTATCTTCCCCCTTCTCCCCCGGAAGCAAGCAGCAGCTCGTCAGCAGACCTCGCCCACCAACCAACCCTCTCTTCGCCGCCGGAAGACCCTGCCCAACCCCGTTCGTCCTCCCCCCCCCCCCGACCCCCGCCTTCCTCCTCCTCCTCCTCCAAGTCGTTCGATCTTCTACCCTCGTCTTCAAAACCACGCACCCGCCCCCCCCTTTCCGCTCCCCCTCCCCGTCTGCCAGCCGGACCAAACCTTTCCGTCTCCGAGACCGTTTTATCTGGCGCTCCCCAGCGAGTGCCCCTGCAGTTGCCTTCGCGAGCGGCTCCGCGAGCGCCTTCTTCTTGCTGGGCTCGGCCAGACCTCCCGTCTCTCTTCATGCCCTGTTTCGCCGACCGGCTAACATTAGTACCCGATTCGGCGGAGGGGCCGGTACCTGCCTGCGCTCTTGCCGGAACAGCTCTCACGACTGCTACACCGCCACTATCATCCCCACCGCTGCCGCCGCCTCCGCTACCATGAGCGCGTCCGCCGCGAAGGTACCCGGACACATCTCTCGCGACTACTACACCACAGCCGCCGCTACCACCACCGCCACCATCACTGCCATCACCGCCACCACCACCATCGACGCCAACGCCAACACCTACACCACCACCACCACCGCCGCCGCCGCCGCCACCTTGAACGATTCCGTCGCGGCGAAGGTAGCCGAGGTCGCCGTCGCCAATGTCCGCGTCAGAATGAAACGCGCCATCGTCGAACGGGAGCGCCCGCCGTTGCCGGTTAAATACGGCGGCACCCGTCGGAACCCCCGTCAAGGCTAATTGTTGCACGCCGACCATCGCCAGTTGCTGTTTGAGCACTTCCACCTAGTGTGCCACATGCGCGACGGGGGAGGGTTGTGGGCGGGAGGGTGGCAAAAAAAATGGGGGTTTCCGCACAGAAAATGGGACGTTTGTCTCAGCGGGGATAGGGGACAACCCGTCTAGACGGATGAGATGCCTTGACGGACGCTCTTGACTGACTGACGGCTTGACGGTTGCCCGTCTCCTGACATCTTTGCTTATATCTCTAGGATGAAGAATCGACACGGACACAGGTTGTGCTGGAAGTCGACGGAGTAGAAATAACGAGAATCGGGGGTCGATACGAGATACACGCGACATCGATATGTACGAACTTTGTAATCGAAAAATCAAATCTTTACGATTTCGATGCCGCGTATTTCGATACATCGCTTCCCTTCCATTCCATATTGGCGTAAAATAACGATATCAATACGAACCGCTAACGAAAAATCAAATCGATCCTACTTCGATGCCGCCGCATTCCGATACATCGCTTCCCTTTCATTCCATATCGGCTTAAAAAAATCGATATCGATACGAACCGCAAACGAAACATCAAATCGATGCGATTTCGGTACCGTATTTTCGATGAATCGCTTCCCTTTCGTTCCATATCGGCGTAAAAAAAAAAAATCGATACGAACCGCAAACGAAAAATCACATCGATGTGTACGATTTCGATACCGTATTCGATGACAGGTACAATACACATATCATAGGGTTCCCTGTAATTCCATGTCGGCGTGAAAACACGATATCGGTACGAACCGAAAACGAAAAATCAAATCGATACGAGTTCGATGCCGTATTTTCGATGAATCGCTCCCCTTTCCTTCAGTATCGGCGTAAAAATCACGAGGATTAATCAGGTAAAATATTTCGATGCGATATCATAGAAACCCAACACGGTTACTATAGGCCAAAGCTACACGATGCTGTTGCTATTTTTTTTTTTTCCAATCCATATTCAAACCAATTAATTCGACGCTGTCATCCATATGCAAGGCAGCCCGGCCCGCCTCACAAGCGGTTCTTATCATAGCATGGAATACAGGTCACCCTTCATGCGACTCGCCAAACACCTCACGTTTCGCTTCGCGCTTGGTGCAAGCGCTGTCTGCCTGGTCGGTGTAATACCTGGCGTGCTCGTTCCCGGCATTGTAGGGATGAGAGGGTCTCTGTGGTCATGTACACGACATGAGTACACCCCTCAAACAACGTAATGAGCGCCCAAGTGTTAGAGATGTCTCTATTAGGAGAAGGAACGGCGCCACGTCTCGAAAGGGATGCGTGGCCAATGGCCAAATTACTAAGGCAAGCAACAAATGAGTACGCCCCCCTGTATGGGCTCTCGAGAAGAGGAGTGTGGCGTTCGAAAAAAACAAAATCCTTCTTCCCCGACAAGGCTCCACTCTGTGGTGTGGTTGGCTTGAAATCCCGGAATAATATACGAACGGTCCTTATAAACCGAGACCCATGCTACGATAGGGGTATGTAGCACTTTTTGGTCAAAGTTTTTTTTCTGAATGGCAGGGCTCCTTTACCCAATGTCATTGGGGTGTCGTGCTCATTTGGCAGTAATACCCGTTGCTTGCCCAAGGCCATGGGATGGTGCATCGGGCTGCACTTGCCTTGTTTCGCAAAGTCAAGCTTCTGAGCGGGTATTGAGCCCCTCTATAAATAGCAGGGTCCGACGCAAGTCGACGGCGGAAGAAAGGGCTGGAATATTCTCGCGATAAAAGTGCAAGGCACGTACGTACCGTAGTGGGGGGGGAGGGAGAAGAGCCTACTTCGTGACCCCGGATCTGAGTTACGACTAAAGAAGGAGAGAGAAAAGAAGGGCGACGAAGATAATAAATGGGATGGACAAAAAAAAAAGAAAAAAAAGTGAGGAGCCCCAGAAAAACAATGAAGTACGCCTCTACCGTAGCATGCCTCGGGGGACAGAGTGGTACAGGGGATCGGTATTTTCTGGGCGTGTCAATGCCTTATTTTTTTTGCTTTTTTACAGTATAGTGGTTTCAAGGTAGGCGGCGGGCGGTCAGTCGAGGGATCAAACCACGGTTTCCCAGCATTTTAGGGTTACCAGCGTAACTAGCGGGAATGAGCGAGAGATGTACCTCTCTGTCCAATGCTCCCGCGTTTGCACGCGTTTCATCGTCAATGTCAGCCAACAAAAGCGCTACTTCGTACCAGGTATATACAAGGATACACTTAAGGGCAGGAGCCATCGCCGTCACGGTACGTACGCGCGGCAGCTCAGAAATAACTGGCAGTGCTGTAAGCGTGGTGCTACGAGTCGCAGCGAAACACGAAGCAATTCTAAAACACCATGGCAGCAGGACGGTGCGGAACTACCCGCCGACACCGCTACCTTGGAAAACATACAGTTTGTATGCCATGCTGGATATTTACCGTTCATCTTTTTTTCGTCGTTGCACATTTGTCGTGCTGACAACGTTGACTATTTCCGTCGTAACACGAATGAGTACGCTCAAGCGACAAAATACACAAAAGTTTCGGGTCCAGCAAAGCATCGAACCACGCTTCCACAAAATGCGTCCGTAAACCTACTGTACCCTACTGTACCCTACTGTACGTAAACCTACTGGAACCTGCTGTACGTAGATCTACTGTACGTGGCACCTGTTCTTTGACAGCCAAAAGCGCGGCAGAAGACGCTACCCCTTCTCCACCGCCTGCCTCCACATGTCGCTGATCGGTTCGTGCAGTTTCAGGGTCAGCAGCAATACCGCTACCACCAGCGGCCATAGCAACGCCGCTACCGCTGGCCGCCACAGCAGCGACATCGCCTCCGTCAGGCACCGCTGCCGCCGCCGCCGCCGCCGCATCACCGCCCTCCACACGTCGCCGGTCGGCTCGCGCAATCACAGCATCAGCAGCGACACGACTACCACCAGCCGCTGCAGCAACTCCGCTGCCGTCAGCCGCGACAGTAACACCGTCACCGCCAAGGGTCGGCTCCACAGTGCTTTCCGACAAGACCCGCGCACTCTCCACTCCCGCACCCGCAGTCGTTGCAGCCGTTCGCTCCTCCCCGCCCAGACGACCAGCGGGGCCATTGTCTTTCACCATCGGCGCTGCAGCCCGGCCGTCCAACGTCGGAACCTTCTCGGAAGGAGAGGTGGTGACAGCGGCAGCAGCAGAAACGGCAGCGGCAGGGATTGTCATCTCCGGAGCCCCCTCGGAAGGGGCGGTGGTGGCGGTAGCGGTAGCGTAAGAGGCAGCAGCGGCAGGAGCAGCAGCGGTGGCGAACACGGCAGCAGATTCCGCGGAAGGCGTTGTGGCGGCGGCGGTCACATGTGGGGCAGCTCCAGCGCCGGCTCCGGCCCCAGGTCCAGGTCTAGCCCCCGCCAGGTCCCGCTGGAACTCTTGCCCCGCCGCGCCTCGCCCGGCCGGAGCAGGGGCGTAGGTAGTCGCCAGGGGAGGGGCGCTAAGGCTCCAGGAAGACGCTGCTTCATCGGCCGCTCGGTCGGTGGTTGGCTTTTCTGCCCGGAGGTGGTGGTTGAGTTGCTGCCGAAGTGCCTGGGGATTGATCGTGTGAGTAGGCATGTAAGCAAGCCAGCAAGCAAGCAGGAACGCAAGCAGGAACGTAAGCAGGCAAGCAAGCACGCAAGCAAGCAGGCACGTAAGCAGGCGAGCAAGGACGCAGGCAAGCAAGCAGGCAAGCAAGGAGGCAAGCAAGGAGGAAGCATAAGCATGCTTGCATGCAAGCAAGCATGCAAGCAAGCATGCAAGCAAGCAGGTAAGTAAGCACGCAAGCAGGTAAGCAAGCTCGCAAGCTCGCAAGCATGCAAGCAAACAGGGAAACAAATAGGCCAGCAAAAAAGTATGCACGCAAGCAAAAACACAAACAGGAACACTACCAACAACGAGCAGCCAAGCAAGAATGCAGAAAAGCAAGAAAGCAACCACGCACGCAAGCAAATAACAAACAGCAACCGAAACAACAACAAGAGAACTTTCCAACCCCAAAAGGGTACAAGCGGCAGCTTCTGGTCGCCGACAATAGAAACAGCAGAGCGGGGCGTCAAATATAAATAACCGAACGAATATAAACGGCAAGGCATGTATATCAGTTTGCTAAATAAGCACAGGCAAGCGGACAGAGACAGCCGATCGGGTCGCCAGGGGGACAGGGGTGGAAGGGGCGGGAGAGGGGGAGGGGGGTGTACTCATGTCGTGCATGTTTGTAGTCGTATGACTACAGATCCTCGCATCCCTACAATACCGGGCCGGAGGGGAGCATCTCCTTGTGTTCGCCGCGCGTGGGCGGCAAACCCTAACTTCGCCCAACATATCGCTACCATTCTCCCGCCGCACGGGAAGAAGCGGTTACAGGCACAAGGGGAGACATGAAGGGCAACGATAAATAGCAAACAACGCCAGCCCAACAAAACACCAGCCCAATACAACAAAAGGCCACACAACCAACTGCCAGTCCATGCACTACAATTGCCACACAACGAAATTGCCAACCCTACCTCGGCCTGGCCCCTCACTCTCCGCAGCTCCTCGGCCGCCGCCGCGCGCCCGGCTTGTTCCGCCGCCGCGTTTGCATCAGCCTTACGCGACGCCTTTTCGGGGCAGTTAGGGAGCCGGCCGGGGGGTCGGAAACGAGACGCAGGGCGATGGCATGGCATCGGGAAAGGGAGGGGGTGTTGGGTCGGTCGAGGGGTCACGCCGCCACCGGGGGGAATATCGCAGCAAAAAATCCCATTTTATGCTATACACACTTTCCGGGATAGCTAAGGAGCTGAGCCGGCCGGGGGGTTGGAAACAAGTCAAGGAAGGGCAGGCAAGGGAGGAGGGTGTGATCGAGGGGTTGCGCGGCCGGGGGAACACGTCACTGCGAAAAAAAACGACCTTAACCTACTTATTAATAGTACTGCACACGCACAGTTTCGGGGACAAAATACTAGGAAATAGTGTGGAACCATTTTTGCGGTAGTCACAGGGTTAAGCCGTTGCCGGTGCATATAGATACCTTGCGGCCGCGCCTACCAAAATACGCGACTAGACGCAGGCATGGCGGAAGCAGCGGTTAGCGGCACCGTGTTGCCGAACCATCGCCCATGGCGCACACGAAACCGCGTGCGCGGCTGATAGAACAAAAGTGTATGTCCTGCCGACACTGGGTCATTTCCCGGGGAGTTGAATTCCTCGGGGAATAGGCCTTCTACGTTGGGATACATAGTAGTTTTTGTATTGCGGGCGATAGGCTGGAAAACACTAACCACTAAGTTAGCTGGCTATATCTCGGCGGCTGATGTTATGCTTGTTTCGTCAGGAACCTCAAGGACCCGGCATGACCTTTGCGAAGAAAGCATCCACGGGGCTGTGCGACCACAACCACACCCACCTCTTCGGCCAATCGGAGACTCTCGCGAAGGGACCGAATTTCCGCCGCCGCTGCCGTCCCCGCCGCTGACTCTGGCCCCGCTTGCGGCACCGAACGCCAACCGGCACCAATTTCGCCGCCGGCGAAACCGCCACCGCCGAGTCTATTCACCCCCACCCCTCCACCCGCAGCCTCCGCTTCTTGCATTATGATCTGAGCGAAGCAGCAAGGCGGCGGCGCATCACGGGACAGTGAGAGCGGATGGGCGATTCGGCTAGGATTAAATACGGCTCACCTCGTGTATGATTGCCAGGGGGCGAGGGTCGGGTTCGGCTGGATCCGGTCGGACAGGGTTGAATCGAGTAGGGTCGGGTCGGGTCGGGTCGGGTCGGGTCGGGTCGGGTCGGGTCGGGTCGGGTCGGGTCAGGTCAGGTCCTAACTCTTCGCGACGATGCCCTCTCGGGAACTCGCTAAATCGGCGACGTTCTCTCGGGGCCATCCAACGGTGCCACGCTTTTGTCCAGACGCAAAGCGAGCAAGCTCCACGCGCCCCGGCGCATCGTGGTATACCACACAGTGAATCGCGGCACCTCAACTCATTCCGGCGGGCCGACGGTGCGGTTAACCTTAGCCGCCGCCACCGCCGCCGCCGCCACGACGGTCACCACCATCGCGGTTGCATATTGGCTGAATGAAAAAAAAAATACAGACACGATGTCCTCACGCATACGTGCACACATACACACACCGCCCGGAAAAAAAACGCGCACGAAACTGTTTTGTTTTTGCTTTCTTTTCAATCCTCCGGCGGATTGGTAAACGTATAGCTTAAGCTTACCGTACTTCTATATAAAAAATATAATAGGTGCCGTGTGTCAGTGTAACCCGTGACAAACCTGGTACTTCCTGAGGAGTTGCATGCTCTGGCCGAACTTGACCTTGAGGCCAGCGACCTCTTTGACGATCGACTCGTTCTGCGCTCGGAGCCTCTCGAAGCGGACCTTGTGCCCCTCCTTCTCCCCCCTGAGCTTCACGAGGTCCTGGTGAGCACCGGGGGGGGGGGGGGTGAAATATTTAGTGTGCCGTCAACCCTTGCTCTTACGGATCAAGCTGTCAAGGGAACTTCCCACTAAAACTAGTATAGATTAGACGAAAGAGCCGTAACGGTCAAACGAAGCCGTCGAACCCACACATTTTCAGAGAGGACGGGGGGGGGGGGGGGCACCCGGCCGCGAAGTTTCCAAGAAAACATAGGGAGAAGAAAACGCGCCGCCACATCACCCCGCACAACCGCGGCGCGGGAAACGTATAGATTGCTGGTGTTGCAGAGCCTGTGTACCCCCGCCAGGAGGGCGCCGCTAGGCGTGGTTCGGCTGTTATCATGCTCCAGAGAGCTACGTGCATACAAGGAGCGCACTGATAGGTGTAGCTCGGGGTTCTGGCACGCTCCGGAGACTTACGAGTGACGATCAGAGCGAGTGCGGCGGCGCGGGCGGGCGGCCAGTCGGAGCAGTAGCCGGCGGCAGGGCGGCACTACGGGGCCAGCTAAGAACTCGCACACGGTCGTGGCACCTGCATAAGGCGCGCCACTTTCGCTTTATCTTCCTTGCAAAGCTCCGCGAGGCGCGCCCAACCCCGGCGCGGTACCCCCCCCCGGTCCCCCCCAGTCACCGCCCGCCCCCCCGTCCCGTCCGCCACCAAATGCTTGCCGCCGGCGCGCGCGCTGCTGCCGCTGCCGCCGATGACCGTGACCCCCTGCCTCCCGCGGCGGTGCTCTCGTCATGAACATCGTCCCCGTCCCCACCACGCTCGATGGCGCCTGCCCAACCTGGATCCCCCCCAGAGGGCCTCACCCCTGGCGCCCATGCGGTCGGTTCTCTCCTACGGTCGACCAGTGCCGGCGCCGCCATCGCCGCCGCTGAGGCATCGTCGGGGCGCGCTGCGGCGGTGCTCGCGCCCCGAGGCGGCTGTAGTTGCGGTCGCGGTTGTTGTTGCTGCTGCTGTGGCTGCTGCTGTGGCTGCTGCTGCTGCTGTTGCTGGTGGTGCTGTTGTTGCTGCTGCGACGTGCTCAGCACCGTCGCGCCCGCTTCCGATGCCGACAACGCCGCCGCCGCAGCCTGCTTCGCCCTGTCCTTAAGGCGCGCCAGCAGCAACCCCGCGTCATCCGCGGGGCCGACGGTGCACGAGACAGCTCCGGGAGAGGGCGTCGACGTAGGCGCCGGCGCGGGTGTGGAGTCGCGCCTGCCTGGCGTTGGCGTCGCAGGCGGTGGAGGACAAGAACGCGCCGACGACATGGCGTCTCCAGGAGAGGGTGCGGGGCCTCGCCCGCCTGGTGTGCCGCTTGGCAGCGCGCCGCTTAGCGTGTCACTGCGCGCGGTCGACGTGAGCGATGGAGGATAATAATTGGCCCATGACAAGGCGTCAGCGGCACCGGGTTTGCTGGCGGAGAAGAGCCGCGGCCCTTGGGATTGTGGCGTCGGTTCTCTAGATGACCAGGAGCGACCATCCCTACCCTCGTCCCACGGAGTCGACGAGCACTGTGCCGCTGTTATTTCCGACAGCTTCGGGTTGGCACTGGTGCCAGGCGGGGCGCTAGGGTGAGCGCCAGGGAAAGCTGTGCTGAGGGAGGTGGTGGCCCCTGTGGTGGCGCCACCGAGAGCGGGGCGAACCCCGCCGCCGGGTCCCGACGAAGAAAGCTCTCGCAGGGAAGTAGCCGCCGCGGACCTGGACGCGACACTAGAGCCGCTGCGGCTGCCATTTGTGTCGCGTTTTCCGGAGACCGCCCCGCGCTGGGCTGCTGCCACCATCGACAACGCTTCCGAGGTGCTGTCGGCGGTAATCGACCCTGTCTGCGGCGGTGCTATCGGCGCCAGCGGGGCGGCACCGCCGGCAAGCGCGACAGGATCGGTGCTGATAATCGCGTTATCTTTAACCCCTAAGGTGGGGGACACGTGCTTCTGCTTCTGCTGCTGCTGCTGCTGCTGCTGCTGCGGGCCATCAGGAGTCGGCTGTATCCGTCGCGCGCCCGGAGCCTGGGCCGATGGACCACCGCTTGTGGGGGAAGGGGTGGGAGCTGTCGATACCGGCACTGAATCGTTAGCGTTGGTGGTGGAGGCGACGGCGGCGAAGGTGGCAGCGGCGGCAATGGTGCTAGTACTGGTGGTGGTGGTGGGAGGACCCAGGGTCTCCCATTTTGCAAACGCGTTGCTGCCTTCGGGGGTCGTCGTTGAGTGCATACAGGGGTTTGTCTCCCCCCTTGTTGGTCTTCTTCTGCCGAAGGAAGGTGGATTTCTTGAGGAAAAAGCGAAACGTTTAGGAAGGGAGGGAGGGAGGGAGGGAAGGAGGGAGGGAGGCCGTGAAAACCTTTTGTTAACCATACTACAGCAGTGCTGCTGTATATACATGCTAAGTAGTTGAAAATGTAGTGAAGTGGCTGGCAAAGGATCAAATTGACATCGAGTTGGGGCCACAGCTACAAGGGCGCAAGTCGTAGATCTCTGTAAACAGCCGTGTCGCCACAGATAGACGGCTACCGCTCCCAACACAACACGAGGCTACGATGCCGCAAACTACATGTAAATGAGTACTTTCAGAGATCAATCCGACGGGGGAACACCCGCGACCGTAGCTTGTCTAGCAGGTCACCACGCATTATATATGGCTCCTGCCAGTTGAGCTGGAAAGTAAAAGCGATAACCACACCACCACCACAACAACAACAACAACAACAACAACAACAACAACAACAACAACAACAACAACAACAACAACAACAACAACAACGAGTTGGCGGGTCTCTCCCTACTGTCTAGAAAAACACCCGCTCGCAAATCGCGCTTGCTTCTGCTGCTTCTTTGTGGCAGCAGTGACGGAGCAAGCTCCGGAAATAGGAATCAAGGCCGATGTGGACACATGACACAGCCGCCGCCGAGGCCGTGCGCACGCAGCAGTGTGGCGGATGGGAACGTCTCGTGGGGCTATAATAGTCTGGCTGGCACCACGACGAGACGACGAGACGAGACGTACTACGTGCCGTTGGCCATCCCTCGGAACTTGGTGCAACCCCATTATTACGGAGGACCATAGTAAATAGGACCAAACATTGTTACAGTAGTAGTAGAAATTGGTAAATATATAGGTTTTTGTTTGTACCGTAGGTCCCTATTTACCATGGTCCCCCGTAATAGTATTCTTCGTTGAGGGTTGTACATATAATACTCGTATTAACGAGTACGAGTACAGTGGGGGCCCGGTGTTAGGAAACGTCAGTTTGGCTTCCAGGCTCAAAAGTCTTATTTCGTGTGCCCACACCAGCAACATTGACGGCATTTCTTATATCATGTTTCTTATTTTGCTCGACTTAAATTGTAGTTTTTCCAGTGTTTCTTATTTCTTATTCATATATGCCGCGAGAACCACGTATTATCATGTTGGCATTATACAAGTCAGCCGCAACTGACGAGTGCGGTACTACCACACTGTAATACCTTGGATATGAGGGTACTCTCTTGACCTCCCCAATCAACAAACCTGACCCTCAATGAAGCCTGTCATACAGTCTACGTATACCAAGTATATACTAACACTAGGCGGATCAGCTCGCCCCCACCTAAGCTGCAAGCTCCGCGTTGCGGACATTCGGAGTCAGCGCCCGCCCCGACCTCCTCACCCCCTTCTGTTGCCCTACCTCCACCCACGCCCCAACAGCGGAGCCCTCATCCGTGCTGTACGACTCCAACGGAAACTTGAAATTGTTCGTGCTTCCATCAGCATGAAGCATGACGCGGTAGTCATACCCACACCTAGACCTCTGGTGTGCTCTACCTGGTACTTGTTATCAACCCTCCGAACCAACCCAGTCCCAATCTCACAAGCACCCCACGTTTTAACGAGCGACTTATCTAGGGCTCTTTTTTGTTTTCCCACCAGGGGACATTTCATTTGTGACTTGTGTTGAAACTGTCAAACAAAAAACTGTTGGGGAAAAAAAACAAACGAAGAAAAAAAAGAATGTCGGCTGTGATGAGACTTTATTACTTGGTTCACTTTTTTGTGCGGTACTCGTATTAATAGCACGGCTGGAACGTTTTAACGTTAGGCGTTTCTTATTCCGTACCACGCTCCGGAGCGACCTCGTTTCTTAGATTAGATGGACCGACAATCACTGCTGTTTCTTATGTCGCATTTTTCTTATTTCGTTGCCCGGTTTAAGCTGTCTTTCTTACAGGCAAATTTCTTATTTTTTCTCACAATCCCAGCCTCCGTTTCTTGACACAATATTTCTTAAATCCGGGCCTCCACTGTATGTATAGAGTTTGGCCCAGCTTCGATACGTCGACCAACCCTATAACCCCGCCTGGGAAGATTCTCGGATTGAAGATGTAACGAGGAAGTTGATGTGGGCGATCAACCATCAGTGTGTTGACTATCAACCATTTTGTCACTTGATCTATTCAACGTTGGTTGGCAATTTTGCTCCCCCGACGCCATCATCTTTAGATACGGCAAGCAGCACCGCCACAGCAGTACGTATCGTCGTATTATACGAGTACGTATATACCAGCGGTTGGCAGTTGGCCAGTTGGCAGGTGTTTCCGTGTTTTCCAGCGATATTATATGCTCGTCTCGTAGGACAGCAATAATTATGGCAGAAAAGGCTACCAGGGTATGTATGTAATAACATGTGGCAACGCTACTGTGGACAAGTTGCAAAAGACAAAAGCGTGGGGGCGCTCGCGTATCGTACCTCTGCGCGTGTGCCGGCTGCTGCTGCCGCTGCTGCTGCTGCTGCTGCTGCTGCTGCTGCTGTGTTGCTTGCAAATGGTTTGTGCCGTAGCAGCAGCGTGGTAGATCCAATTTAGGAGAGCGAGAAAATCACCGCTGGCAGTGCTAAAAAGAGCGCCGACGCCGCATCAAAAGAACACCCAGTGAGCAACGAGATATATCCGTTCCAAGACCGAAGGCTGTGGAGTCGAAGCTGCTAAGCTGCTGCGCAGCAGCAACAGTGAACAGCAGGTGGTGTGGCCAGACAGATTTCGCTGATTCGACGCCTGAGCCGATGATTTGCTCCCCTTCCGTATAAACGCCTTTAGAACTGTTGGAACTCCATCGTCGCATCCCGATCCCGAGCAAGTTGCGGCAACATGAACAAGAGTGCGTTGCGCCTGTTGTAGTACCGCACGATGCCTGCAGGACGGCGCGAGAAGATGCCACCAGCATTGCTTCTCTCTTTCATTGCGCTAGTGCTTGTCACGTCGAGCGTCGGGCTGCAGCTGTCATCGCCAACATGCGTCCTGTCGAAAGGTAGGCAGTCCCATGTTCAAGGGAATTTGATACTTTTGATGTTACTCCTTGTGTACTGCAGCAGTACTGACGATTGTCATCGGCGCGGGAGTGTCGCCGCATCGAGTAGTACGAGTAGACGTGTCGCGTGGCGTGCGTTCGCAGCGACAGGTAGTGTGTTAGCTCTTGCTCGTGCACGATAGTACGATAGTGTTGCTGCTGCAGCTGCGGTTAGATGTCCACCGTTCTTGGACCACTGCTAGAGTGCCTTGCGGTACACCTGACTGTACACCAGCTGCTGTACACGGTCTTTCAACGTTTCGTGTGTCGTGTGCTTGATCAAGCGCAGCACCGACAGGTTACGGTAAGTTCCCTGTTACCGCGCACCGACTGCTACGCTACACGGTAGGTGTAAGCAGCAGTGTACCCCGTTCAGGTCCGAGCTTGTTGAGCTCAGAAGCAGCGGTAAGTGTTGGGCAAACTGGAGCCAACCGCGGATGCGAGGCAGGTTGACTGCCACCGCCGTATCGACACTCTCTGCTACATGTACGATACCCTGACGTCTGGAAAACCTGCTCAAAGGCCTATAGCCTACTGCAGGACCTACTGCTGTAAAATCTACTGCTGTGAATCCTACTGTATACATTATCATACACCACCTACTGCTGTGCTACTGCTACTGCTTCTGCTACTGCTACTATTAATAGAGTACTTACACCTTCTACGTACGAGGCACTACTTTCCTCGACGCTGTCATCCTTATCATTGTGAAAGATAATCCGCCTCACAAGCGGTTCTTAGTATTTATGTAGGCTAGCTCACACCCTTCATGCCACTCGCCCCAACACCTCACGGCGCGTTCGCGGTCGGTGCAAGCAATGCCTGTCTGTTCGGTGAAAACCGGACGTGCTCGTCCCGGTTTTGTAGGGATACCAAGGTCTATGGTCGTAAGACTCGGCCTTGCATGGCATGAGTACACCCCC
>MEHQ01003497.1:0-14765 GCA_008828725.1 Saccharina japonica | reverse complement strand
GGGGGGCATACCAGGCGAGGACCCCCTGCCGGCGCAGGACGCCTCATCCAATCCAATACGCACAATGAATGATCCACGGTGGAGGACAGCTTACATTAATTAGTAATTCCTCCCCGTCGCTTTCATGCCCCTTTTGAAACTGAAACGGCGCAGGCTCTCTTCGGCACGGTCGATCGATCCAACCGCGGGACAGTCACCGAGGCGCAGTTTTTCGCGTTGATAAACCAGGCAAGCGCACCGTCTACGTACAAAAACATGCCAGTTGACGACACTCTTGTCCCTTGACCTTGACGGACGGCCCTCAAGGAACTCCCCAAAATATAAACTACGTAGTACAGGCTGGTTCAAGCTTAACCACCCCAAAGTCCTTACGAGTCCAATGTCCACACAGCTTTCGGGAGATAGACCCTGACGTTTAGCACACACGTTCTATGAGCTCTTGCGGACCCGTTACCTGATTTTTGTTTTTCGGCCGACAGATATTTTGGGTTTTGTATTTTGGGGAAACTTTGGGTCTTAAGGGATCCCAAAGTTTCGGCGAAAAAAACAAAAAAACACATTCGACAACGGTTCGGTCGTAGGGGCATATATAACGCGTGCGCGAAAAGTTGAGGGTATATCGTTCGAAAATGGCATGGACCTTTGGACCTTTGTGCGGTAAACGTAAAAAAAAACTTGTATCGCCTCATACTCTTTTGCCGTAGTTTCAGTATATATATATTCGATTTTGGGCGTTCAGTATGACTTGATATTGGCCCTATGTACGTAGTGGGTTCTTCGAATGTTTGCGTGAAGCGTTGTGCAAACATGCCTTGGACCACGTGGAAGCGGCTTGTTCCGAAGAAAATGGGAGGAAACAACTGTTTTCTTAACGCCTGGCTATTATTGACCTCTTTGGAGGCCTTCGATTGTCCTGGATACATATTCAGCGGTAGCATCAGTTGCAGGTTCTTGCAAACAAAAGTGGCCTTGTCACCCTCTTCCACTGTTCATGGCGGCCAGTACGATACCACATATATATGTGGCATTTGAGTTGCTATTGTATGCGTCATTTGTGACTGACGAAAATTGGGGCGATATACTTGAACCAGCTCGTATATGAAGTCTAGAGAGATTTTGACGGGTCAAAACTTGACCGTCAGCCTATGACACACGGCTAGATACTGATGGTACATACGAAGTACGACGCGAGCCTTTCAATGTGATGATTTTGATCAAAACTGCAATTTTAGCGAAAGCTTTGCTTTTACCCCACACCGAACGGCCAGAGGTGAGGCTTGGCGCAAACGGCTTGTATCCGCATTAATTCCCCCTTCCCGTGGCCACGATGTCGATGCTAACGCCCCGCCGATTCTTTAAAAACAATCGTGAGTCATGCGTGAGGCAAGGGTGCTCAGGCGGCCAATTCAAAAGTCTCTCGCCGGCGGCGCCTTTATATTTGTTTTTTGTGGCGGCGTGTTCCAGCTTTTGGTATTCGCTCTTTACTTTTACTCCAACTGGAAAGCCTGTTCGTTTCACTCTTACGAATATGTAATGTCACTCCGGTCCGATCTCAGCCTTCATGCCGCCTCTGCCGCTGTTGCTGTCGTTGTCCCTGCGGCCCGGCAACCTCTGCCATTCTGAACGCGTGCTTTTGTTTTTGTTTTGTTTCACGAAACCTCCAGGGGCTGCCGAGGCTTCACCTGACCTCTAACGACACAGAAACGCTGGCAAGTCTGTTCGTAGATCGCACAGGGTGTGACTTCGGGGGGCAGGTCAGGTACAAGCAGTTCATGGAGGCTGTGGGTACTCCGGGGGACAGCAAGGCGGCGGCTGCCCAATAGGGAGGCGCTTGCAGACCGTCATAGTGGAGCTCTTTTCTTGCGTTGCGTTGATAAGCAGTTTTTTATCGCTGAGTCATCCCGCGTTAGGAGCTTGCACTTTTTTGGGGGGCCTAATGTTCCTGACCGGTTGGTTGAGTTGCTCAAGTGAGCGGGCCTTTACCGGTTACTCGTAGCACGAGGTATTATGTGTTTGCTACAACAGTAGTATACCAGATGCTTGGTTCATTAGCGCTATGATAGCGCGTAAAAATCAATTTGGTTCGGGTTACGATAACAAACCTTCTTCGAAGTCAAGCGTCGGGTGATATATTGAGCTCCTCATCATGTGAGTAGCTCAGAAAATAAGCCGCCACCCTAATAAGGCAGGCATTGCTCTTAGCTGATGCGCCAGCGCTCGCTGTGCGCGGTGTACCATGATAGGGTATGGGGACACGAGCCGTGGACCGGAGAGGCGCCTGGTAGAATCACAGTGATGCACTCTGGATACGGTATGGTACGCACACCACACCCCGTAGTGCGGTTGCGACGTCGTTTTTTGTACACCAGGTACTTGTTTTTCCTACATTGGAGCCGTCCTGCGGTATAATAGGGATTGCGCTTTGAAATCCCAAACCTTTCTTACTGATTGGAGGGGGGTCCCTCCCTGAGTAAGGAGCTACACCCAACTGTCTTTGCGTCCGATATGTTTTGCATGCCATCATTTGCGAACCCACTTGATTATGTATCGGGGCTTAGCCTATCTTGGTGGTGGTATATACCCCTATGCCGTATATGGCACGCGTCACCGGTAACACGTTTTGGCCTGTTTGTGACCACTGGCTAGACTTTCAGGGAAAAGGGCTAATGTGAGAAGACAATTATCATCATTATTATCATTGTCGTTGTCGTCATCATCACCATCACCACCATCATCGTCACCACCATCATCATCACCATCGTCATCATCATCATCATCATCATCATCATCATTATCATCGTCGTCAACACTATCATCGTCATCGTCGTCATCATCATCATCGTCATCGTCAACATTATCATCATCATCATCATCATCATCATCATCATCATCATCATCATCATCATCATCATCATCATCATCATCATCATCATCGTCATCATCACTATCATCATTATCGTCGTCATCGTCATAACCTAGGCCCTCCCTTCGGCACTCACACGATCCCTCGTAGTTCTTTTGAAACGAGAATTCCATTGAAGCGATTGATTGGCTGGCTAACACTTGTTCGCGTTGTTTACAAACGCTTGCACCGGCGACGCTATCCAAATACCTTCGAAATAAAGACGTGCCACCTTCCGAACCCTCTCTTGGGGTAGTAAAAGACATGCCAAGCCGGCATTACCCCCACTCGAAAGGGATGCGTGGTCAATGGTCAAATGACTAAGGCAAGCAACAAATGAATACGCCCCCCCCCTTCTCAGCATCCTACATGGCGCGCGGCGCTGAATCGACTACAAACAGAGGACTCGTACTCGAAGTTGTCCCAACAACTCCATAATCTCTTCCATGCGTGCTCGATGAATAGACTCCTACAGGAGCACGATGCTGAGCCGACTACTTATACAGAGGACTAGTCGAAGTGCACCCAACAACACCGTCATCGCTCATCATGCACGCTCGCTGTTTCCGTTGCTGTTCAACGCTCAAAGCCGACGGCGGTGTCCGCAACACTGAATTTCGGCGAGCCCTGGTGCCCTGGAGTCGAGACCTCGAGTCTACTCTCTCCCTCTCTTCTACGTGCGATACTCATCAGCGATTATACAGCCCTGAGCCGTGTCGAGTCAGGGTGTGATTCCTACCCCTTAACGACACGTAGCTTCGTCGTGATTTATACATCCAAGAGTTACCACAACTGACGCACATGTCAGACTTCTATAATTTACACAACATATCACGCCTCGAACGGGACTAAGGCCCACGGTACGTGTCAACAGTGTAAAGTTGTCTTGTCCCGTTAACATTGTCTGAACTACTGCATGCGGCTGAGCCGCGTCAACCCTCTTCGGGCTTCGGAGAGGAGCAAAAGGGTGACAAACATGTGACGACTCCAGAAACTGCTACTGCGTGATTGGGGGATGATGATGATACAATGGTTGGTGTCCGAGTTACCACTTCTGTACCGAAATATAAGGACCTTTTGGATTAAAAAAAGTTACATACAGACATTCCTTGTATTTTAGAACAGAGCGGAACGATGCTGTGAGTCGTGCGGGACGGACACAGCAGGATCCTACACACCCGTACTACTGGGCGTTAACCCTGCTCGTAGGCGGCTGATAATGCCCAAATGTGCCCTTGGTTTGGTCGCTATCTTGTCGTCCCAAAAATAGTTTTTGCGGCTATCAAAATGGGTGGAGACGTGCGAGGACGAGGTCGCGAGAGACAAGCCACTTTATCATCAGTGCCAACGCGAACATACATATTATATGCGTACGTCGATTCGGCTTCTTAACCCTTGTCAATACAATACTATTACATACTACTTCCAATACGGCTCTCAAATGAGCCCCTTTCATGACAACAACAATCTGAAACAAGAAAAGAGGGGACGCCAGAAGGTTGGACCCCTTTTGTCTAGAAAGCCTCATTCCTTGTGCCTGTAGAGAGTGAGAAAGGGAAAGTCGCACTCCTCGGACGACATATATACATACGCAACTCTACAACAGGCCAACAAAAGCAGAGAAAGAGGTAAACTATCCCATACTACTTCCAAACACGTACGCGTAGTGTGCCCCCAAACTTGTGGGTGCAGGGTGCAGATTGAAAGGGGGGTAAACAGCACAACTGTAATCGAGTGAATCCGTTCCGGTTGTGGTGGTGGTGGTGGTGGTGGTTGTGGCGCCTCAGTACCGCAAAGCACAGAAGCAAGCAGCGCCGGCCTTGATCCAGTAGTCCTGGTCACAAAATTGGACCTGAAAGTACGTACCACAGCACAAAGCGCGAAAGGAAGAGCATATAGGCATCGGCCGTATCGCAGTCAGTCATTTTGGCGAGTAGGAGCCGCACATAAGATAATGCAACGTCCGTCACTGAATGCTGTACTCTTGAACGCCTCCCTCTACACAGTACAAAAACAAATGGGTTTCACAACGTGCTCTCCATACCCTGACGGGGGGGGGGGCGTACTCATGTCATGCATGGCCGTAGTTGTATTACCATAGACGGGGGGGAGGGGGGTACTTGGGGGCGTAAGGACGCTGTAGATGGACACAAAACCCATGCAAGGCTCTTGCACTGGACCCTCTAACGTATATTTTACAGGCGGCAGTAGTGCTCGAACCATTCAATCTGGTGTGTTTTCTTTACAGGTATGCGGTTCTTTAATGCAGCGGTCTCCTACTTTAAAAAAACGGTCCTCTCACGCAAACCGGTCTCCTAATCCATTTCACTCTGCCTGCTTCGGCGGTGGTTGTTGCTTATACAACCGTGGTGGTCCCTCTATAGTGCCGGTTGAGTAGTGCGGACTGCCCGCTATAGTGCCTGTGGAATCGCTCGGCACATAAGGGATTAACCATTGCGGTAATGTGCGGGGTATATAGTGCCGGTATTGTCGGCTGGCACATACCAGCATTATGAAAGGACCATCACTGTATTGGCAGCCTTCGTGCTCGCGTCAAGTCCGTGTCGGGCATGCAGCAACTGGGACATCACACTACTACTAGACCCCGGCGGCGGCGACGGCGGCGGCGGCAACAGGTGGGCCGCCCCCCGCCCCAGTTTCATTGTGTGGACGAAACAAAATCCTTGTGGAGGCATTGAACAATGCATACCAGGTATATAGCAAACCCCACAACGTGTCGACAGCCTCTTAAATTCGGTGCGCCTAAGGGTGTGCTACATTGTTCGATGTCTCCACAAGGAGTTGTTGTGCAAGCAGGAGGAGTCCTATCCGACCTGTAGGTTTTCGCGTTCCCGCCCGCACAGCGTACAGCTAGTAGTCCACTTGCTCGGGTACATATATAGTACGTTTCGATTGTGACATGTCTGCCTTTGACAAACCCTAGTAGCTTGTATGTACTCGTACCTGCCGGAGGGTTACTCTACGTTTTCTTGCGCGACCAGCCCTTTTGTTCTCGCTCGCCCCGAGAACTGAAACTGCTGTGTCTACGTACTTAGCGTAACGTTAAGTCTCCCACTACCCTTCTGGCCGTGTTTTGGAAAACAAAAGAGCTTAAGTGTTCAATTACCTGCTTGTTTGTCTCGGAGACGAGGCTGGACCGGAACGTGGTGGCTTTGTCGCTTGGAATCTCTATCCAGAAGACGAAGTTTGTGCTGTGTCCCGTGGTGGAGAGGACTCCAGTCCTTGTCAAAATCTGCACCAAGAAGGGTACAGGAAGGAGGCGGGTGGGGGGGTGTACTCGATATTCATGCATAGCCGTAGTCGTATGACCATCGACCCTCGCATCCCTACAGTACAATATGGAGGCATGCTCCACGTTAGGGGTAGCACCTGATTTTCCTGAGGCAACCAACCCTTTCTCGGGTGAAGAGCTCAATACCTGCCGGAGGCAGTGCATCGACTCTTAGTAAAATCTAAGTCAAGCACGATGCACGACCCCATCGGGCTACTGTAATATGCCTACGAAGCGAAGAGTATTGAGAAACTCATACGGGAACATAGGTGGCCGGAACTCCCCCCCCCTTGCACAATGTGGGCGTAAGCAAGATAATTGTGGAGACATTACACAGTGTAGAACAACTAGTAGGCGTACCGTGTGTGGACGTGAAACAAAATTCTTCTTGAGACCTTTTTGAGCACTGCATATAGAACACCCTTAGGCGTTACCGAATTGAGACGTTGTCGACACCTGGTGGGGTTTGCTATGATATGTGCATTATCCAACGTCTTCGCACATAATATTGTGTTACGCCCCCATGATGCAAGGGGGGTCTGTGAACAGATCAAGCTCCCCCATACGTTAGGGTCCGATGTGTGCTTCATGATCGTTCCTCGTTAGATACCACGCTTCGCCATGGGGTTCTTGGTATATCGGGCTTCGCTTTAATATATTTATTTTTAGGTTGGGAGCGTGTTGGTGGGGGCGTTCCAACCACCATATACTTGCCCGCCTTTTGGCTGGTTTGTGGGGTCGGGGATATTATCGAAATATATGCATGCTACGTTAAGGTAGGGATGCACTTGCATCTTTCTGACTCTCTTCATCTCAGGGTCTCTGTTTTATGCCTCCCCCAGAAACTGGCTTCAAGAAAATAGCAACGCGTAACCCTAAAAATGAGCAATCCCATGGCCTGAGGTCGTTGTAATGAGGCATGCCATGTTGGGGGTAGCTCTTCAGTGAAGAAGCCCCATCAGTCACAAATATAATGCCTTAGAAGGCAAAAAACGCTACGTACTCCTATCGTAGAACGCGTCAAATAGTTTTCGTTGAATGGCCGATTCACAGAAAGTAGGTTTGACCTACGTACAGTAGCAGTAGTAGTGGGGTGTTTCTGTAGTCGACCTTCAGCGCTGGCCCCTCAAAACATCGTCCAAGCACGCCCTCTTGTTAAACACTGGACCGTCTCACGCGCCTCGCGCTTTTTCTTCAGATCGGCTGTTTGGCTGTGGTGTACCAGGTAGAACTTCTCGAGGAAGGAGCCTACATAAAGTTTAGATGGATACCCTAAAAGTCAAATAGCACGCGCCATGCAGTTGTTTCTCGTATGTAGGCCGCGGGTCCATAACCCCCCTCTAGGCCGTCTCAACGGTCGTACCTTGTAAACAGGGCAGCGGTAAATTCCCGTCTGGGGCGTCTCCCTATCTTGCTCGGGAAGGAGGTGGGCTACGGGCATCGGACTAAACAATTCCTTTGGTCGTGGATCAACCTGACGGGTTCCGGCACAATGGCGGGGGGGCAGGGGAGGCGGGAGAGGGGGGGGAAAGAGTGACGCACAATTACCATGTTCTTGCGGAACATCCCATGGGACGTCCCATAATAATCTAGTCATCATCCCAAGTGACACTCCATTGGATATACCATGGGCTATTTATATTTTCCATAAACAAACCGAGTAGATGTGAAAAACCTCATACGAGAGGAGGCCATCAACGTCCACAACCTTAAACGATTTCCCGCTTCCCTTTCGCCGGGGAGATCAAACCCACACGTGTTAAGGATCCGCCCTCCGCTGTGTACGGAGCCTCAACCTTATGCACGTACTACTAATACTTCTACGCGTGGACAGCGCCTGGAACAACTACGGCGGATAGGGTTTTGTATTGGCCGGACTCCACGGGTAGTTAGTACACTAGTTGGGTCGCAACGTAAGCCAACTTACTGACTTAGTCCTTATCAGGGTTCTTCACGGGTTAGATCAAACCTCGCGGGCCGGGTCGGGTCGGGTCGAGTCGGGTTGGGTCGGGTCGGATCAGGGTGACCTGGCCTGACCCGTGANGACCCGACCCGACCCGACCCGACCCATGAGAGTTTGAGGACTTCCTGACCCGACCCGGGTCGCGTCATGACCAGTGCCAGTCGTAAAATAAACGCGCCAGCCGGATTCAAAAACGCAGAACTCCGCTAACTTGCCGCACGCGACTGTATCCGCAAATGACTTCGTAACCAACTAACAACTAGTCGGTTGGCGACTTGGAGTCAGCCAACTCACAGCCCTAACTTTCAGCACTACTACACGGGGGACCATAGTATATAGCACCTGCGAAATGCACAAAAACTTATATATATATCCCTATTTTTACTAACAATAATTGGTCCTAATTATCACGGTCCCCCGTATTACTGTGGGGTGATGACCTACTGTGCTGTGGTTAGAATATCCACTACTTTAGTTTGATGCTGTACTATCTGTAGTTTGATGATGGCCTACTGCTGTACTTTGATGGAATTTTCGCGTCAGAGTCGTTACCACGCACCAAAGTCCGTATCGCCTTATCCCAGCAAGCTCCTTCTAAATACAAGCCGTGGATGAGGAGTCCGTCTTCGGGTCTGCGGC
Source organism: Saccharina japonica (assembly GCA_008828725.1). Taxonomy (NCBI): domain Eukaryota; class Phaeophyceae; order Laminariales; family Laminariaceae; genus Saccharina; species Saccharina japonica. The sequence goes on along the minus strand of MEHQ01003497.1, from coordinate 5,969 downwards.
AGGCGAAACATCGGAGGTGAGTGTCGTGGGCATATTAGCTTAGCGAATGGATTATGCGTGGTGAAACGGTGTCCATATAATATAAGTGCGCCAGAAGCATCGGCCTGGTCTCATTGTTGATAGCACAACAACTGCAGCACGAACATAAGCGGCCACGCCTCACTACATACTCCACCCTTGTATTTCCTTGATGCAAACAAGCCAACATGACTCAACCACTGCTACGTTGGTAAAACCTGGATCAGAGACTCCACATGAAGAGCCTACCCCATTATGGAATCGAATAGCCTTCATCACTGACTGAATGTTGTCTGGTGCTACGGTAGGGGGGATTATTCTAACACTCCCCATTATTATTTTCACCACCACGCTTACGCCACTTGAGCGAGCGGCTCTGTAACCCGCTCAAAATTGAAGTCAAAACGAAAGTTGCTGTCGCAGAGTAGCAAAAAATTCCACGGCGATGCGTATCGCGAAAAGAAAAAAGTTGAAAATATGTTTCAAAACTTGCCGAGAGTTATGGTATGTCACTTGGTCGAGCGACTCTGATCGATTGCAAGTTTGTGACCTAAAAGCGACCTGTTGTGCCTGCACGTTGTGGAGGGAGGCGTAAACCATGCGCAAGTATTGCCCTCATTGGGCACACAAACGAAACGCGGCACGAGGCATTGAAATCTTCCTTACACCCGTCTTCCCCTCGCACTCACTTGAACGCCCTCAAGATGGCCGTATGGTGTGTGTATACGACGTACATTGTGAAGGGCGGCACGATCGAACGCAAGCATTGCCTACCTATTCGGCACAAGCACGTCCTATACGGTTGACAACATTTTGTCTTTACCACGCTCTTAGACATTTTGAACGGAGGCATCAACCAGACGCAAGTATTTTCTACTTGTTTGACACAAACACATACGCCAGACGGTTGACAAATTTGTCACGTTACCCGCCTGCTCCTTTGGGCACGGCCACCCGTCATAGTAGCAAGGTTGATGACATTTCTGTATTTGGTACTCGTCTGCTCCTCCTCGAACTCACTTGCTAAGGGCGGTATGTGGCTCGTCCTTGAAGAAGAACGAGAACGAGGTGGAGTCTATGGGCACGTCGTGCTTTCGTGCGAAGTTCTGCTGCCCGGCGGTAAGGAAGCCCTGAGGGAAGAAAAACCCGCTGATCCAGAACACCTGGAAAAGTACGACATTTAAATGATATGGCTTTGAATAAGACATGTCTTGGTATGACAAGGCTGTGAATACGAAGGCATGCCTTCGTATGTCATGGCTGTGAATGAGGTATGCCTTGGCTGGATGGACTTCACGGCTGGCTGTTTCGTTGTTGGGTCCAAACAAAAAAACAACCATTCAATCCACGAGCAAAACGCGGCAGTCAGATGCAAAAGACGGAAAACTACTCCGCAAGTAACCCTGAGCCAATGAGACTCAATGAACCATTTCGATTAGCGTTCGGGCCTTTGTCTCGTACACAGTCAGTGTGTGTCAACCATTTTCTCGAATAAACGGTAACAAGCTCTATCGCACTGCGTATTGTTGGCGGTGTGGCAATTTGCAGCGTTGGAGGGGGACGTCTTAACGGGCGTGTTGCTTTCTAGGGTTGGTGAAGCCTTGGTATCTCAACGTATACCATCGATGAAGCACAAAATGTGTTCCAGCGATGGGCGTTAATCGGGGAGTGGGTGCAGAACGGAGATACAGTCTACCAGGTATAGACTTCGTGCAAATATAGTTTTTGTTTGTTTCCCTTGCTGGTTTTCTTCCTAATATTTCTGGGAATGTTTATGAGTGATCATCGTTCAATCTCGCGCTTCATGTACATTGTCGGACGGCAAACACAGTAATACTCGCATTGGGTAGCCCCTAGCTTGAGAAACCCCCGTCGAAGACATTATAAGATGCCACCATAATTAGCCACCAACACAAGAGGACGATTTTTAGGTGCATTTTCAGCGCCCAAACGGCATTTTTAGGCCTCACCGGTGGTATGCCGTTGTTGACCCACTCCGACATGAACCTCAGCCGGCTCAACAAATCCTGGAACCAAGGTCCCAAAGGCTTCAAGCTAGGGTAGCCCTTGGACTGCCACACGTCTGGGACCGCTTGATCAAACATGCTGCGTGTTTTAGCCAAGGAAAGAGCAAAACCGGTGCCGGTGCAAGGAGAGAAGGAAGGATGGGGAGTTCTGCCGAAAGAAAATATCAAAAGTGGCCGGTAACGCTTCGCCGAGTCCACGGAGTCCTAACTTATCGTGCTTACTGCACGCGTGACCCTTGGCATGCTACGAGAGGATCAGCAAGTTTTGAGCAAAAACACATTTCTGACTGACGTTTTGCTTTTAGTAGTTTAATATGCTCCTTGGCCCAATATTCTTTGGAGTGAAATTACAGTATTCCGGGTGATCATAGTAAATAGGACCACATATTGTTTCGTACTAAAACTAGGAAAATATATAGGTTTGTGTGTGTATCGTAGGTCCTATTTACTATGGTTCTCCTTAATAGTACTTCACAACATTATTCGTGGTATACCAACGTAGGCCTCGGGATTGTTCAGAGCTTCTACAACCATACTCAAGGGATTATCACAACCTCGGAAAAATTAGGTGTTACCCGTATAAGGCAAATAGCACTCGTCGACTGCGAAATGCGACGGAATGCGTCTCTACATGTATGTGTGATCAGAAAGTAGGCCGACCCAACTGTTTTTGACACCCCGTCGTTTTTCGTCCTGAAGTGATGCTTGGTATGTAATTGGGCGGACGCTTCTTCGAATCTCGAGGGCGACGTATTAGCCGTCGCTACGTACTGCTTCTGAGTTTGGCCAGAAATACAAACAGGAACAAAAACTCTTTAACGGAAGTCGTTTCCCTACTCGTGTAGCCCGAAGTATGAATGCGGCCCCCCTAGTGCAGCGGTCCCCTAGCCCAAACCGCGTAGACAGGGCGCGCCTAATGCACCGGTCCCCCTAATTCATTTCACCGCGTTCGGTTTTCAATTATGCGTGTAGGCATATTTTGTTAACTAACCTGCCGCACAGAATTCCCATGCTCGTACAGACTACATATATATTCAACACAACAAACAGGGTTTCCTATAGGCCAAGAAGCTATCTTATCTGCGGTGATTATTTTCGGTTTTCTGTCTGATGCGTGAAAGGTTCGTGAAATGTGTATGCTCGCTTGGTTTTCGTTCGCCTTCCTCCCCGCCTTTTAGGGTGTGACCGCCACCCCCAACGAACGATGCGTCGCTAAACTCTGTCGAAAGACCAACCGACTGCATACACACCTGTCTCCCATAGCCTCCAGCTCGGCGCTGAGGACCACCAAGCCTTTAAGCGCTTTCTGAACCTGCACGGTAGAAAGGAAGGGTTTTGATCAACCAGTGTCGGGTATTCGGGGACACGTTACCCCCCAGCTGTTCTCCGGCCCAAAAAACGATAAAAATGCCAGGTTCACCACTTTGAACTCCCGTGTTTCCTTTTCTTGCCGCATGGTGGGTATGGTGTAAAATAACAGATTGATTAATCAACACCTTGAATTTATACGAACCATTTTCGTTCATTAATGTCTTGAATTTGTATGAATCAATCAATTGTTTGTTATTCGAAGACAATATGTGTGCAGGCATCTATACGATAGCCTCGTGAGCAGTTGACTCTGCGGTCTTGTGTGCAAGTTTTGTTTTTGCGTTTACCGGCCCTGCATATGGTGGGCACATACACAAGCATAGGACGAGACGGCACTTAATAAATCGGGAGTGAAGAAATGCTTACTCGTATAAGCTCGAAATTTGCACGAAACATACTTCGTAGGAAAATATGTTTTCAGTACTGATTTCGAGGCGTGCTACGATAGGGGTAGCAAGTGTTGGCCGAAATATTTATGACTGACTATTACTGACTAGTACTGGCTATTACTGACTGTTACTGACTATTACCAACTATTACTGGCTAATACTGACTAGTACTGACTATTAGTATACTCGTCGACTGAGGAACTACCCAATATAGTTGCAATGCAGTTGGTGTTTACAACGTTAATTGTTCCTGATATGCCTATAGGCAACGGGATCGTTTCACGGTTAAACATCTCATTTAAAAAAAAAACTCAAAAGCAGTTTTTGGGTGAGATATTTAACCATACCTTAGCACGCGTGTGTTAGTGCGCGACACTCTCTGCCTCAAATATAAACTCGATCCTGGCCTCGAAATTAGGGTTTCCGACGGTGTGCCACCTCTACTGGCATTATAGAAGACAGAGGTAAAATCACGTTTTTTGTCTGGGTGGAAAAGTGCGTGAAACTATCGAGAGAGTTTCGTCGACCTTAAGGCTGTACAGCAGAATTCTGAGTGAAAGCGGAAAGTAGGGAGGATGCCGCTCCGTTGTTGAGAGCGGTACGCAGGGTACATAGCCCGAGCTGACCATGACTAGGCGGCAAAATTCCTTTGCATCTTGAACTGGACAGTGAAACCCCGTTACATACCAGGTATCAAACTCGATTGCTTCTCCTCCCGTACTGTAACACCTCCGTCACAAAGAAGAACGTCACCACCTCTGCAGCTAATAAGGGTGAACATTCGTTATTCTGTACCGGAGTAGATAGCCCCTTTTGCTCATGGTGAATTCCGTCAACGCGCCGGTCCCCCGATGTAGGAACACATTACAGCAACGCTCTCTGCCTCAAAGGAAAACTTGACCCTGGCCCTGAAATAATAATTTCTGAAGTGGTCTTGCCTACTGGCACAATAGAAGACACAGGTAGAATTATATTTTTGGCTGGGGGAAAAAACACGTGATACGATAGAAAACGTTTGCCGGCCTTAACGCTGTACAGCAAAACTACGGAGTGAAGGTGGAAACCGAAGAGGACATCGCTCCGGGTCGGATATACGTGCGGTGCTGCCCCGTAGCAGTGACCTCGCACTGATGACTCACAGCTAGCTGTATCAAGACGATGTTAACGGAGTGATGCGTCTCGAAGCTCTGTATATGTGAGAAGATATGCAGGGGCATCGCCACGCATTATTCCAACAGGTTATGAGCCTCGAGGGCTCTGTGAGAAGAGATGTAGGAGCCCCGCCACGCACCATTCCAACAGGTTATGAGCCTCGATTTCAGCACAGGAGGTTTGAGTTGGGGCTGCTCGCAGCCAGGGCCTGCCACTCCATGCAGACAAGCAGCCCTAACTGTCTCTCTCTCACACCTCTTCCAAAGTTCATCGAATAACAAACTGACTCTCTATCTCACCTCTTTCAGAGTTCTTCGAATAACAACCGTCATGTTGTTGTATCTCTGGAGCTCCTGGACAAGCACGGTGTTCATGCTCTCGTGGTACGAAGTCGGGTAGGCCATCCCGACAGCCTCCACGTCGAAGTCGACCGGGAGCCTGAAATTGTGCGGGCGATGATGGTGAGACACCAACCGTACCGTACCACCCGTCGCCAACACAGTTCAAAACGTATACAACCCGTATAAAGCACGCCACGCGTGATCGTCGAAGTAGTACACGCAAAAACTTGCAAATACGGTTTTCGACGAAATCCTCGATTTCACAGCAGCTGAAGTTTGTTTTAAAGACATAAAAGAACAAAAACAACATATACATCTCTGGACTCTGGGTGGAAACGTAACTTCCGTTGGAGTACTTTATAGGAATACCAAAAGTCCCTTATATTATCCAATCCAGAGTGGTGCATGGTACCAGTATAATGATGAACCAGTATATACTGATTTAATTGCCCTGGTGGTGTACGTTCAATCACAGTCGAAATGTTCGAGTGCTGAGCCGCCAGACAGACGACAGGGGCGCAGGGAATTCCGTGTGCTCATGCGGGTGCGGGCTGTATGACGGCAAGGACGAACCAGATACCACGGACTGCATTGTGGCAACGAGCTAATGTGAGAACAACAACAACAGCAACAAAAACAAAATACGACACGATACGACACGGGGGGCATCT